>JAODUH010010457.1:0-41792 GCA_027564835.1 Typhlichthys subterraneus
ATAGTCTGGCCTCCATAGGCCAGACGTGTATATTAAAGTTATATACACATCTGGCCTAGTGATGTAGGGGTTAAGGCCCGGGTACCAAATGTGTGGCTGTTCCATGTTTCCCGTGAACAATATTGGAAGAAACTAAGAGATGCACTGAAAAGAAATACTTTTTATATGCTTAGAACATTCTTGTGAGCTTAGTAGGACATCCATTGCCTTCTGTATAAGGCTGTCACACATGCGCAGTCAACGTGTCTAAAGTTTGGAAAGTTGTTTGAAAGCAAACCACAGAACATGTGTGTCAATGTACACATTATATGTGTTACTGCTGCTGGAGTAAGTTCATTTCTCAGCAGCACTGGCTTGAAATTGGGAGGAGCTATACTGCAAATTTGCTTAGGTCAGGATCATGTATATTGAAAATAACCATCATTAAGAATGTGTCAGTTTTCCCACCCTAACAGTTGCAACAGAAACGGCATAGGACCAATCATGACTGAGAAGGAAGGGACACCTGTGTTGGTCTCTATTGTGATTTAAATGGCTGCTCTAAATGCACCAGCACCTTCTGTGAATTGTTTGTTTAAATGTCTTGGGGTTCTTCACAGGTACGAGGACCTCCAGAGTGTTACTATAGGAACAGAAGAATACCCAACTTCTAGCTGCGCCGTGATGTCATCAGGCGGCCTGGCCAATGGGGCAGACACAGGGTCCTTGGCCCCTCCCACTGCACGGCTGCCTCCACGGCTTGTAGCGAAGAAGGATGTGTGGCCTCCAGGCCCAGAATGTGGCCCAGACAGAGCCCAGGCACAAGAGCAGCCGTGGAGCAGGGAGCGAGGGCCCCAGCCCACCTGGGCAGCAGCGGGTCGCGACAGACCCCAGGAGCAGGTCTGGAACTCAGGCAGCCGGGACCGAGGGGCTCACCCTGGGCTGGACCAGACCTGGGCTCCAGGGAGGGACAGAGCTCACAACGGACCAGAGCAGGCTTGGGGGGCGACGGGGCGTGACCGAGGCCCTGAGCAGGCCTGGGGCTCTGGGAGAGAGAGAGCCCAGGAGCAGGCGTGGAACCCGGGCCGGGATCCAGGCAGAGAACGTGGCCCTCCGGGACCAGAGCAGGGCTGGAACACAGGGCGCGGCCAGGACCAGGTCTGGAGCGGCACTAGAAGAGACGGAGGACAAGAGCCAGCATGGAGACCCGGTACGTCAGTTGCAGTATACCATATCAGTTCTTATACATTATATTATTGTATTGTATTGATGTGTCTATCACAATAGGTGGCAGTTTAAAGTCTATTTAAATCTAGCTGTATAAATACGTTTTATATTGTTTAAAGGTGTCTATCACAGTAGGTGGCAGTTTAAAGTCTATCTAAACCTAGTTGTATAAATACATGTTCTATATTGTTTAAAGGTAGGGTTAGTGATTCTCGAGAGTGCTTGCTAACTTTGAGCTGAAATCAAAGCAAACTCCCTCAGAAGCTCCGCCCGACACATTAAAACGCATTGCGAAGCCAATCAGCATTGTTGTTGTGAGTGCTGTTGGCCATTGTGTCTGTGTGGAAATATCAGATGATTTTTCCAGCACGCACAGAGAATGGCTAGCTAGCGAAATGCGGGGAGATTTGACAAAAAGTGTATTAGCTTGCAACAGCTGTCAATAGCTTTAATGGTTATATACTGTATATTGGATGTTATGCAGGTTGATACTTATGGTTGCTATATGCTATATGTAGGCGGGGGTTGCAAAGTATGAACCTTGAAAATGACACTATGAAAATACCCTGGAGGTCTCATACATGCCTAAACAAAACTTTTTTTGTATATGCCGCATTTGTAACTTGGTGTTTTGGATTTGGTGTTTGTCTTTGCTTAGACTTTGGTAGATAACTCTTGAAACATTCTTTGCCACTGTTCTGTATGTAACTATCCTCCTGTAGACCTGGCTCTGAAGAAAGCCCAAAGACTGTCACGAAACCCACCTGTGATAAGCTACCCACAACCCCCAGATGGAAGAGATTCTGGTAAGTTCACTTGTCTCTAAAGAAATAAGCTGTGGAGTGGTTAATGGGATGCTGAAAAGTAGCAAGCTAATTATGAAGTCAATTGCCCTCAAGACAGTTAAAGCAAACTGTTGTACAGCAATGAACCAACCAACTGCCCAAGCCTCATTATCAGTTGAAATTACTTTTTATGAACTGGGTGCAACATATGTGGGAGAATTGCACTAATTGACTCACATGTAATGACACCTTAATGTCGAACAGCAGTTGGTCTACTATAGACAGAAATAAATAGAGTGTAAACTAACCATTAGGGCAACGCCTTGAAAAGGTTGAGTAAACAAACAATTAGAATAATGTAGCCGGTGTTGATGTCAACACAGTCCCACCGACAACAAGCCTACGGCTAGTAGTTATCCCAACTAATGGTTGAAAAGCCCTCATGAAAGGCTTAATTAAAAATAAATTCATCTGTCGCCTTTGCATAAACCTTTGTAGAGGAAACAACATACCATTGCTGGGAAAATCAACGTTGTGTGCAGCTCCATGTTGTTTTTCTGTTGTGCACAGTTGTGGTGACACGCCCACAGTAAAGTAGCCCCATTCTAGACTCAGAGTACATCTGGCAGCTACTGCATGTTGTGAAGTCAGGTTTCCATTCAAGCTGCATGTGCTACCACCCATTCTAAAGGATGGGGAAAGTCTGAGGTTATATTCTCATCCATTCCCACGTGACCTGTTGACGAAGTTGCTCCTACTATAAAGACAGTAAAGGGCATATACACAAAATAACCATTCAATTGTGTCGTGATGTTGTGACTACAATGTAGTTTATAATAATAAGGAGATGGAGATACTTATTCATGCATTTATTTCATCACACTTATGCAGATTATTAAAATGCATTGTATACTTGTTTGAATAAGTCATCCCTGGAACAATTGCAAAAGTTGTATAGAACACAGCTGCAAGGCTTCTGACTAGGATCAACAGGAGATTACATACTGTATCACTCCTGCGCTTGAGGCATAACGCTGGCTTGCTATTTTCTTCAGTCCATTTTAAAGCCTTAGTTATCACATAGTGAGCCTTGCATGGTCGAGCTCCCCCATACATCCTGGAGGTACTATGCACACAGCGCTAGTCGGTCTCGGAGGTCTTCAGGCCAAGGCCTTTTAACTGTCCCGAGAACTAAGACAAGAGGTGATCGTGCTTACGGCTGTGGAACGCTCTCCCTCTAGCCTTAAGAGCTATGGATACTGTGGACTCTTAAAGATACCTTAAGACACGTCTTTTTAGACAAGCTTTTCATTAGCTATGATATTGCTGTCTCTTATATTTGTATTGTATTTTGTACTTTTTAAGTGTGCAGTTGGTTATTTTATTAATAATATACCCCTCCTGTCTATGAAATGTGCTAAAAAAAATAACTTTACTTACTGACTTAACATTGCTTTGACCAGGAAAATTTTAGGGTTGCCATGAGTTAAGCTACTGCAGAAAGGAGGAGCCATTGAATGAACTAGACACTGTTTCTCTGCTCTGTTCAAAGACAGATTTTTAACAGATTGTCTCTAGATATGTGTTCTCATCTTGTGGCGTTGTGGGACTAATTTGTTAAGTAAGTAATTCCCTCAGTCCAGTAAAGACTGTGTCCCCGTGTGGGCTGGGAAATGTTTGTTGATTTTCTTTTCTCTTTCTAGGTTCAGATTCAGTCAACATTGTTGGTCTCCAGACCAGAACAGAGCCCAACATGGGCCAATCCAGCGAAGACATGAAGCCTCCAGTCATCCCCATCAAGAAGGAACCTCCTGTTTTCCCTCCAGGTGAGGGAAACGCCTTTGCAGCGATGGAGGAAGGAGTGCATTGTTGAATTTATTTTATTATATGACATAATATCCTGAGAGATTAGTTTTCTGCGTGCTCAGAAAAAAGGTATCATTGAGCGCTGGTGTCCTTCTCCAACAGACGTACGCCACTCATCACCAGCTTCGTTGTTCATAGCTCAGCACCAATTAAATGAAAAAGATTATTCAAGGGTGTCACACTCCAAGGAAAATATGCTGTAGCGCTACAGTGTGTGGCACTGTGTCCTGAGGTTGACAGCCTGTTTCTAAGCATGCTGCTGTCCAACAGGCAGTCAGGAAGAGCACTGGCAGCTGCAGATCGTGGCCAAAGGCAGGGTCACTTGTCCAAAGTGTAAGAGCGTCAGCAGAAAGACTGTGGACGGTCTGAAGAAGCACATGGAGAACTGTCGCCTGGTATGTACCCCAACATGAACAAGTCAAACAGCCAGCTGGCGGGGAAGTTGAGCAGTGTTTAAAATGAATTGTGACACACAACGGAAACATAAGGGAGAAAGAAAATTATGTGGCCTCCACAGGGATACAGTAGTAAGCGATTGTAAGGTAATACATTTAGTCAAATTCACCAAATATCTCTTCGCGCTCCGCAAGCGTACTAATTATCCGGTACTGGAGGTCACAGGGTTGGCGCTTTGTCAATCCTGTTTGTGATATTCATGGACAGGATATCGAGGCGTAGTCGTGGTGGGGAGGGGTTGCGGTCCGGTGACCTGGGGATCTCATCACTGCTTTTTGCAGATGATGTGGTCCTGATAGCATCATCGGTCCGTGACCTCCAGCACTCACTGGATCGGTTCACAGCCGAGTGTGAAGCGGCTGGGATGAGGATTAGCACCGCTAAATCTGAGTCCATGGCTCTCATCAGGAAACCGATGGAGTGCCTACTCCGGGTAGAGAATGAGTCCTTACCTCAAGTGAAGGAGTTCAAGTACCCCGGGGTCTTGTTCGCGAGTGAGGGGACTCTGGTGCGAGAGATTGGCCAGAGAATCCGAGCAGTGGGAGCGGTATTGCAATCACTTTACCGCACCGTTGTGACGAAAAGAGCTGAGCCGGAAGGCAAAGCTCTCGATCTTCCCGTCAATTTTTGTTCCTACCCTCACCTATGGCCATGAAGGGTGGATAATGACCGAAAGAATGAGACGGGTACAAGTGGCCGAAATTGGTTTTCAACACAGCCCTGGCTCAGTAAATTGGAACATAAAGAATGTTCCGAACACAGCTCGTATCAACAAACCCGTAGCAGTACGCTTTGCTTCACAATGAATCTCGACGTGTGATCCACTTCCACGGAGGACGGCGGAGTAATACTGTTTTGATTTGAGCTCGACGTTAGCAAGAATCCAGTTATGCTAATTCTAAATTCCTGTTAGTCAAACCTGCTTGGAGACCCTTTGTTTATAATTATATTATAATCCATCCTCTACTACAGTCAGTTTAATCTTGATTTATTCCACATAAAGCTTATTACGTGACTTTTGTCTAATGTGTGCAGCAACCGTTTACATGCCAGCACTGCGGGAAACAGTTGAAATCTTCTACAGGGATGAAGTATCACATGATGGCTGATCACAGCAACTTGGTGAGTCTCGGTGTGAATGATCTGTTGCTTTTTAAAAGGTCCTTTATACAATATCTTAAACTATATAACTATATAAAGATATAGTGGAGTTATTGCATCATAAGCGTGCATGATGGTGCGTCCGTGTGTGTGTGTGTGCGCGCGTGTGTGTGGCCCACAAAACATTTGTTTTGGTCTGAGGTGCTGGTTCTTTGTGCGACATCTAGTGGCAGACAATATATGTTTAATGCTAGGTATGTTGTCATTTCATCTTGCCTCTTTTTGTTTATATCTCTCTAGCCCTCTCTAGATGAAACCACTGGCCTGGATGACCGTGCTGTTAAAGATCATCTGCGAAAAGTTCTGAAGAGGCTGGGCAAGTTAAAATGCTCCAAAGACGTACGTTTTGGTCTCTCGGGCAATACAGTGCAAAACTCTTCTAATATTGCTGCCATTGTAATGAATGAACCAGTAAAGCCAGTGAAGGTAACAAGTTGAAGTAAACGAAATAAATCTAATACATACAGCCACGTCAACTGAACAAAGTCAACGGCTCTTTTGGAAGCCCATTTCTACTGCACGTGCTTGTGTGTTATCCCACATCAGGGTTGCAGCGCTGCCTTCACCAGCATTATGGGCTACATGTACCACATGAAGAAGTGTGGCAAAGAGGAGTCAGAGCTGGAGAAGCTGTTGCTCAACTGTTTGCACTGTGGCAAGGCCTACAAGTCCAAGGCTGGCCTGGAGTATCACCTTAAATCTGAGCATGCCCCTGTGAGTCCTGCCTTTAGAGCGGTGCTTTTCCCCTGGAGAAGTTAAGATGTTATCTTTTAGTATTCAGTATTATTTAGTATTCCAAATACTCAAATGTGGATACATTTGAATAGTGTTTATTGTACTTTATTATGATATTTGCCATGCTATTAAAAGAGCTATTCTGCCGTCCATAGGCTAACCGCAGTAACAGTAAAATTGTAGTTATTACTAAAAAATGAACTTCTTAAAACAAGCTTTAACTTGTAACAAAGTTTTGGAAAGAAATATGTATTAAAATTGCAGAAACTACTGAACTGGCCAGTTAAAAAAAATATTTGAAGCCATTTGTCACAGTTTGACTGTTTGCGTAGTTACTGAAGTTAGGCTTTGTAGAGCAGTATGGCCCTTATTCAGATGATAAACAAATGAGCATTAGAACCCAAAGCATTATTGTTATGCTCATTATGCTACATATTTGTTAAGTAACTGCTTCATCGCTTTTATAAAAACTGGAACATTCATATTCCTCTAACAGTAAATCAGTCTATGAATAAACAGTGTTTGTGTTCAAGATCCACGTAAGTGTGTGTATTCAAGATCAACGAAAACAGTGTGTATTTAAGATCCACGTAAACAGTGTGTGTATTTAAGATCCACATAAGCAGTGTGTGTATTTAAGATCCACCTAATGTCTACTCCATGCAGGCACCAGAGAGGAATGAGGCAGAGGAGGCGCTGAAGGCTCAGAGAGAGGCCAACCCTGAGCGAACAGCCAGCGGTCGGGTGCAGCGAGCCTCGGCCCAGGTCGCCAACTTCCACCTGGCAGAGATAGCCAGCAACGATCTGCCCAAAGACTGGCCCAAGAGGAAGTTTCAGTCTGACCTGGTGCCAGATGACAAAAAGGTAGGAGATATATAAATAGAAGTATATCATTGACCTGTGTTTAAAGGTGCCCAGGCAATGTTTTAGACCAAAAAGGAATTTGACATTGATCTCAAATAAAACCTTTTAAGCCACGCACATTCAATTGTACAGAATGAGCTGGGTTCATCTTATTTAGCCTTTTAGTGCTACACTTAACACTGGCACTGCTGCATCTATGACACTAGATGGCAGTATAAACTCACTATTTTCAGTACCTTGTGTGCCAATATCTTCTGTTCAGTTCACTCCCGGTGTTCTCACATAGAAGTGGAAACGGGAGGGGCATAGCTCCTATCAATGCTGTGGGAGATGATTCAGACTCAACACTGATTTTACATGATATCATATGTTTAGTAATGGCTATATATCAACTCATATCTATTTTAACTAGCATTATATACGCTAATGGTTACAGCTGAAGTATGCTCGGCCAGGTCTGCCTGCCTTTAGCCAGGAAGTGCTCAGAAAGTGGAAGAATGAGGTCAAACTGCAGAGGAGAGTCCAGTGTCCAAACCAGGTAAAACTGTCTACTGATAAAGTCCTGTATGTAACCAATATGTACCCCTAACATCATTGCTTGATTGCACTGTTAGTGTTACAACATTAAGTGCTGATTGGTTATTTATTTGTGTAAACTACATTACCCATAATGCTATTTGTCTTAACGGTCCATCAGGGCTGTGGCTGCACCTACAGCAGTGTGTCTGGACTGAAGGCTCACCTGGGACTCTGCACAATGGTAGGAAATCTATCTTTGTTTTCCAAGATTAGTAGTGTTTTGTAAATTTGTATTGGCTTAATAATGAACTCTCAATATATACATTTCCTCCACAGGGGGATTTTGAGGCTGGGAAATACAGGTGTCTAATCTGCAATAAAGAGTTTAACTCGGAGAGTGGAGTGAAATACCACATCAACTCTGTCCATTCACAGGTAAAGAGGATTGGTAAAATCTCAATTTTGGAATAAATAATTCAAGGGATAATCAGTGAAAAATGCCAAATTTGCAGATATTCAACACACTGAGGTCAAGATTAAACCCTGTGTACACATAGCACTTTTTTCTCTCAATTGTTCACAATGAGGATAGAGCGCATGAATCAGTTCAGCATCTTTTTTTCAAACGCTAGCTCAAAATATCAGGACTTTTCAGAAAGGTGCTGGTGTCTTCACTGTAGCTCCTATACAGGCAACCAATCGGATGGGGCGGGACTCGTTGTCACCGTTGTAACAAAGAAAACTAGCAAAGTCAACTGGAGAATAGAGGAGAAGATATTTTTGGCCGTATCTGTGTACTGTGAGCTGTATGTCAAAATGTCACAAAAATAATGCCAAAACATGGAAAGAAAATCTCCTTGACAGGAGGAGATTGTTCACACTGGATGTTGGTAGTGTTTTTATCGCCGTGCGCAAGCTTATTTTTAGCTTGCGTAGCGGTGGTTATGTTATCATTCAATATATTGTCATAGAAACAACTAACAGCCATAATAGTTCTAAAGATTTTCATAATCTGGTGTGCAACAGCAGTGCATTGTCCACCAGAGATGACAAGCAGAGCTATGTATAAGCATACGTAACTCATAAGCCCATGTAGTCTATAGAAGTCTGCTTTCGAGTTGATGCCTTACCACCTCCAACCCATAGGTGGTGCCAGACAGTTTCACTTGCTGCATCTCTTAGTGCCCAGAGTAAGGAGGCGTCTGTGTGCATTTCCCTCCAGGACTGGTTTGTGACCAACAAAAAGGCCTCCAAGAAGTTCGAGCAGTTCCTCAGGAACCAGCCGAGGGAGCCGGTCCTGGGCGAGCCCCACCACTGCCCCCATGTCCCCCACCACCATCAGCAGCAGCCACCACACCTCCAGCACCAGAGCTCCCAGCAACCGCTTCAGCCCTTACACCACCTGCAGCAACACGCCCACTTCCTCCACCACCACCGCCACCACCACCACCAGCACCACCAGATGACGCCCGTGACGGAGATGCAGCAGCTGCAGGCCGTCCTCCAGTACACGCCCCTGGAGCCCCCCACCGCGGGATCCACGTGGGTGGATGTGGACCAGGGGGCGGGGCACGCTCACGCCCAGACGGGCACGCCCGCCACCGCCGTGCCAGGAGGCGGGGAAGAGGCGGGGAGGGGGCGGGAGAAGGTGGGGAGGGAGGAGGGGAGAACCTACGGGGGCGGGGCTAGCGCCTGCAGCAGCAGCAGCAGCGGCAGCAGCAATACAGGCAGCTCTTCCAGCGAATCAGAGGTGGAGCAGCAGGAACGGCAGAAGCAGGCGGAGCTCTGGAACCTGGAGAGGTCTGCCGCTGTCCCAGGCCCCGCCCACACCCAGGGCGGGGGCAAGAGACAGAGGACCAGCACCTGAACGATCTTCTCAGGTTGCTAAGCAACGCGAGACAGTGTCTCGCGTTGTTGTGTTTGGACTGTGGAATGGAATACTGATGTTATATGGGCCCTGCGAACCCTCTTCCTCGCTCCAGAATTGCTTTTACAGATGAGAGCAATTATTAAATATTAAAAAGACAGAGCTTACTTTTGTACCTGGTAATGCTATGTAGTAATAAACAGATATCTCAATCCATTACAGAAAAATCACAAAGAAAAGGGTCAAGGGTCATTTGGTTCAGTGGTTTCAAAGTGATTGATGTTCAGTTTGAGAGTTAACCGGTTTGTGTCAAAGAATATAGCTGGTTTGTAGCCTACACTATCTGCATTGTTCAGTTAAGTTCTGCTGGTAATTCAGTGTTCTGCACTACCTGCAGTGCTACGATATGATAATGGATTGTCAACAAAGTTGTTGTCTGTCATCAAGTCAATGTTCTTTCCGTCAGTCTACCGTCACACTGGCGATGGTCAATAGTAGAAAAGACTCTATAGTATCTGTCTACCTTAAAGGTAAAGTCTGTGATTGTGAGCTAATACACTTTTTGTCAGTTTCAGTAAATATCTTCTCACGGCCCTCTTGCTGCTGAAAAAATAATTGGAGTTTCTACACATTCTTTGTAAATAGGAACACAAACAGTGGTGCAGACCGCACCACACAACAATCAAAGCCTTGGAAATGCGTTTCCAATGTGGGGAAAAGCTTCTGAGGGAGCGCACTATGGAATTGAAGGGAGAGGCATTTTTATTGATCAACCAGCTTTCTCCAGAATGACTGACTCCATTTAGTTTCTAAACTGCTGAGAGATCCTCGATTCGTGACACACAATCTTCCAGGTTCTTGTTTCAAAACGTATAGCGTCCTTTAATTACAATCATGATCGACAACAACTTTGTGTGACATGGAAAGCCCCAGAAAAACATGAATAAAAGACCATCAATACAATAGTGTACTACTGTAAATTGGTTATAGCTATGATGGCAAACAGGCATTCAGTGTCACAGCTCAAACAATCACACTTTATATGCGTTCTTCCCTAGCACCAAGAAAATACAGAACTATTGCCCCCATACAGCAGTAGGAACTGAACTGATTATTGGGGTCCATTACACCCATACTACTGTAGTTCAGAAAGCGTTTAAGCATAGACATAGTCCCTCAAGTGACCTCAAGGCTTCAATGTGGATACGAGAGTCTTAAGCTCTTATGTTTAGTCCAACAGCACAGGTCATCTTTGTCCTGAAGTTGTCAATGTGTACTGTGGGTCTGAAAAAGGTAGTACACTGTGTATTACTGTAAAATATATGTGTTGCCAACTTTCAATGTGTGTTATTCTTTCAGAAAGATATAGAACCTTTTTTGTTTGGTCATTTATTTTAAGAAGGAAATATTACTTTTACCTCTATAGAGGATGCTGTAGTGCAGTATTTGAGTGTACTATTTGCTCTCTTTGAAAAGACTGTGCCTCTATGATCTATATTAATTCACAATGTCCCTTTTTAAAGCCCCTTTAATTTTTACTTAAAATTTACCTCAAATGAACCCCATTTTCCCGGGGTGGAAGGTTTGTGGGTGTTTGGGTGATTTTCAAGGGGCAGACATTGGGAGTGGTCAGTTCTGCCTTGTTTGAATTACATGATTCCCGACCTCCAAACACTGCCTTATTTATCCCTTTAAGTGCCACTGATTTCCTCTGACGTCTCCGTCTTGTACTATTTGCATACCCTCATCCTCAAGTCCCTTTCATTTTCTTTTCTTTTGTACATTTGTCATTTGTATTGTTTTCATAACAACAGGGTTTTTTTTACACTTTCAGATGATTTTTATGACAATGTGGATCTGATAATTGCACGACAACTTGTGAGTTTTCTACATAGTTAACAGCAAATCCTTTTGTTGTCGATGAGAGGAATCTCACATGCCAATAATTTCAATATTAAGAGGGGACCCATTTTATTATCAAATTCCATTCTGTCCGATGGATGCCTCTCGATCTGCCTTGCAGCCTATATAACCAATAACCAATAGCATGTGATGTTTATGTACTGTTTATGCATTTTGTATCCTTGATATGGTGATGTATGGTCATAGATGGTCGTCAGTCATGTCTTCGTAATATTCAACACTAGTTTGTCTCTGCTGTTGAAATGAAGGAACAGTTATCACGTTTCTTTGCCACATTTATACATGCATTTGGTTTATTCTTGTATTGTTGAATAATTTCCATTGCACATGCATATTTGTTCTGTTGTCTTATATTTTTAGGAAGACTTAATGCATTTGAATTGATCGGATTGGCTTCCTAGACCCATGATGATTAAATTGAACTAAAATTGTCTGTAAAATTTTTTAATTGTTTTACTTCTGTTTAAGGTATAGTTTGCATCGCCATTCACTGTCCATATAATGCACGTCTTTTGGATTATCATGGATAATTGTCAGATCATTTGGAGGGGGTGGGGGGGTAGGGGAATTAATATTCCGCTTCGTAACCTGATTCCAGACATGCCAGTTTAATTTGGACCTATTTTGGTAAATGCTTACCCTATTGAATACTACTGTCTGTTTATACTTGTGACCAAAGCTACCAACAATTTGCATGCACTTTGAACAGATTGAATAGTAGAAAAGAAGGAAGTGCTGCTGAGCCGATTCCAAAAGGCATCACTGAATTTTTATCCACCCATTTGGTTTCCAGTTCAGATATCCTCAAAATAATTGTGGTTATATGTTTACATTCTAGGCCAGGTTTAAATTTATCCTCATGCAAAGTGAAAACAATATGGAAGCACTTCATCTCTCCATTTTGTGAGACATAATTTTTTATTCAGTGCATTCAAAACTTTCACATTCATTCATCGCTAACCTGTATAGTTAATGCTTTATTACTTGTTAGCTTTTTTTTGATGTGCTACAAAATCATAATACCAGCAGTGTTATAACAACAGATCAAAATAAAATCACTATATATACTTCTTTTTTTTAATCTCTGCCTTTGGTCTTCAGTGTGTTCTTGAACAAACTGTTCTTGGTAGTGCATAGGCAACTTCATGTTCAATAGCACTAACCTTTTAAGTTATTTCATGAAATGTAAAATTACTATAGTAAATTAAATACACTTGATAAATTACCTTATTTGTAATAGTTTTTTTAATATTTTTTAATATACAATATTTTAATAAAACAATGTTTTAATAAGTAGTAATATTTTGTATGCATATGTTACGTTGTTCCTCTGAGTATTGTCTATACTCGTGTCACCGAAAAATAATTTTCTCAACCTGTAGGGGGCAGTGTAAACGTGTTTGAGGAAAGTAGGATACTGTTTATCATTGGTGACTTGGTCAGACTCGGAGACAATACATATTTGATTATATTTATCAGGTTTTAGTGCTGATGATACCATTCTGACTTTTATTTCAACATAACGTAAACTGTATTTTTTTTGTAGAAGGGCGTGGTTTAGTCAAAAACACACAGCAGTCTGAATGGGATGCCATGCCCAAGACACGACAGTTGGGGGCAGTCTATTTCTATGTCAGCTTCAACATGGCGGGGTACAGACCAAGCTTGTTTTCAGGAAATCTGTAGCAAACGTGCCTCATAAGTTTTACAAACCGTTTATACAGCTGAATATATACTTTTGGTAAGTGTAATATTTCTCACATATGACTGTGTGATTGCTGTCGATGTACGTTGTAATGTCTATATTGTAGGGATATAGGGATTCGATCCCATTCGGTGAGGTTTGCGAGGTCGAGCTGAAAGCGAGGTCTTTCAGCCTGCGCCACCAGGATAGTAAAATGATAAGGTCTTTTAAGCCCATATGTGTAATACGGTAGCCTGGGTTATTCGCGTTTTTTTTAACACGCTGTTGTACTCCTCGATCATTTAGCCGGTTAGCTAATGATTGCTACGTTCAGACCCATGTAGGCTACTGTTACTGCATATTGATACTGCCAGCACATGCAGGCTACTAAGTGTTTTAATGTGTTAGCTCATTGTGCAAACTATTTACGACACTAGTAAGCAAACCTATAGTAGACGAATCAACCGATCAATCTACTGTTCTAGTCAATCTAACACACAAGCACAGTAAACCAGCGCTATTGATGATGAAATGTAGGTCTACTGTAGCATACTGTACTGCATGTAGGCATACCGTTGACTGTCATCGAAGCTAGTTTAAATGATGGTTGACTGTAATCTCAACAGGAGGCATTCAGAACTCCAGGGACAGAAGATATGGAGGTATTGTGGTTTCTGCCTCAGCATTAATATTCTAACCTTAACACTTCTCACTATATTTCTCCCTACATCTGCTCTACCATTTCCTCTACTAATACATACATGTTTGTACATTTTTGTGTGGCACACCATAAACAGTAAGCTGGTAAAGTACAGTAAGATAGGCTATTGAGTAATTCTAATAAATAATAAAGAGTATATATTTAAAGGCAGGGTTAGTCATTCTCGAGAACGCTTGATAACTTCAAGCTCATATCTAAACAAACTCACTTTGAAGCTACGCCCCACACACATTGAAACGCATTGTGGAGCCAAGGGCATTGTTGTGTGTGCAATGTGTTGGGTAGAGCTTCTGAGAGAGTGCCATATGACATTGACGGGAGAGGTGTTTTTGTTTTGATTGAGTTCAAATATCAACCAGCTGTCAGAATGACTGACTATACCTTTAAGGGCCATAGCACCAGTAGGTGTCAGAACGCACAAATCATGTCCATATGTTTTGGGGTGAAAATGAATTATCGGACATTACATGAAACACACTAACATGTTAAGAACGATATGGATGCATTATAAGTGCTGCTGCAGATATATTTTATTTGTGAACCACAGGAAAATGACAATCCTCTGATGCCATCCTTTTCACCGGCTTCTGGACAAGGTACAATGGTGTCATGTCCGCAATAGTTAATATACTTCTTTTACATATGAATAAAGGCAATTCAAATATTTACAATTTTATTTAAATATCACATTTATTAATGAATTATATCCTCACAGGCCAACAGCAGCCACCCTCACCATCATTATCTTCAACAATCTCACCGAAACGACTACGAAAGAAAAACACCAGATATGTGGACTATGCGATGGACGAGAATGGTGGTGAACTTGGTGAGGACACACCAAGCTCTATTCAAATGGCTAGAAAGTCCCCTGTGAAAAAGAGCCCCACAAAAGGGAAGGATTCTGAGAAATCCCCTGCAAAAAGGATGCTAATTCCCAATGAACCAAAGGCTGATCAGGAGACAACCCCAGATGAACCGGTCGAAGAGACCCCACAGCAAACTAGTAAAAAGTCAGCAGCAGCCAAGAAAGGCCCAGCTAAAAAGACTCCAGCCAAAAAGACCCCTGCCAAAAAGACATCTAAAACAACGTCGGTCGCAAATGGTCAAACAACTCTTTCCGTGGCTGAAGACCCCTTGGCGTCAGTGGTGGACATAGCTGATGCTGAGCCGGTTGCAGAGACACCAAAGCCAAAGCGAAGGAATGCACGTAAGACGGAGATGCAGGACCTGGCGTTACCTGAAAGACCTGCCGTTCAAGAGAACCAGGAGGAGGTTGAGATGACCTCTGGTGGACGTCCCAGGAGAGGCGCAGCGAAAGTGTAGGTCCCGCTAGTCTGCCACTAAATCCCCAGTATTAATTTACATGGTATCTGAGGTGTCCAACCACCAGGGGGCCTCAGCAAACCCAATGTCTAATTAATGTTAGTCCAGTATTCATTTACATCATATCAGAGGCATCCAACCACCAGGGGGCCTCAGAAAACCCCATGCCTAATTAATGTTAATCCAGTATTTATAATATTTCTACGAATAAAATAAAAAAATTTTTTTTTACATTACTCCAATAAATGAGCCAATGTATACACCTGAAACAAAGTCATGCTTAATGACAAATATATGAAAATATGCTAACAAACTAGACAAATGTCAACTGTTAAACTATGGTCCAAAACTCCATTTGTTTCTCCAGGGCACTGAAGTATCTTCACACCTTGGCAAAAGATGCGTACGACAATCATGAAGAAGCAGACGTTAACAGGGAAAGCCCAAGCCTTGACCACAAAGGCCAGCAACACGTCAAAGCCACGAAAGGTATTGTATCAAAGCCTCCAGAGCATTAGTAAGGCTGGTGCTTATGTTGGCCGCCTTATTGTGGAAACAGAACGTGATGTTGATTTGGTTATACTTACGATGTTATGGTCCATTATTATAGAAAAAGCATATCAGGTTCACTTTCTCCTGCCAGTGCCATTTGACCAGAGACACTGGTTATATATGGAGTTGGTCCCCGGGTGCTGCACAGCGGCTGCCCACTGCTCCCTTGCGGGATGGGTTAAATGCAGAGAACACATTGTGACAATAAAAACACCTTTACCTTCTTATTTACAGGACGAGGGAGACAAAAGAGGAAGCGTTGTGACAGTAGCAGTGGTGATAATGGGAAAGACCAGGACTTTATCCCCGATGAGGTGGAGGAGGAGGAGGAGGAGCTGGATTATGAAGACGGGCAGTACTCCGATGCTGAAATCGACTCAAACATTGAGCCTACTACAAGAGCACAGACCCGGCTTAACAGTAGCCTTGTACATACATTTTTGCTTTGTTTCCGCTTGACACTGTGGGCCATACTTGGCATTTCATTTTGATTAGTATGCAGACTGTTATTTTAATTTTTTTACTTGTGTACTAAAGTATTTCTTCTTAAAATTGCTAGTATATACTGCGGCCATTGGTTAATGCTTGATGACTTTCTTAATACAAGTCTAAAATGTTGTTCTCTGTGCTTGCTCCAGAAAGGTCAAGTGAGACAGCATGGAAAAGCCCCTAATGGACTGCCTAACAACATGCTGAAGTATATCACGATATACAGCAACATCAACAAGACATTGTATGTAGTCATCGACGTCATCTTTTTAAATCTTCCTATGCATATTTGTTGTTAACATTAGCAATGAATTGAGTGTGGCACATCCCAAAAGTACTTTTTTAAATTTTATTACAGTACATTCAATAGGATTTTGAACATTAGTGCACACTACAGTAGATGTTTTCATCTGTTTGCTATTAAGCTCTTGAAGGCTCTGTTTTGTTGACTGTTTATTCTGCTTGCAGCCGGGAAAAGCACTTATCCAGCTGGGTTTACCCAGAATGGGTTCCCTCAGTAAACAACTGGAACATCGTACCAGAGAGGTAGTTCCTATTTCATTTACAGTCCAATTATTAAAGTAATGTTCATTTGTATTTAATTAGAAAATGTAAGTAAGTAAAAACTTAAAAATAAGTTGAAAAGGTCTCAAAGAAGATAGGTAGGATGTTCAAGTCTTTACAGATTCCCTTTCACTTTTGTTGGTCTCATGTGTCCCTCAGTGAGTTGGATAAATACCTGCCCCATGAGCGGGAATCTGCTGGCTTCAAGGTGTCCAGAGAGGGGCTCAGAAATGAGGACACACCCCTTCAAAGACTTAGCAGGTTAGCTTAAAGGCAGGGTCAGTCATTCTCGACAACGCTTGATAACTTTGAGTTCAAATCAAAAGAATACCCCGCCGCGGCCACGCCCCACACATCAAAACGCATTGTGAAGCGAAGCGTAGTACTACGGCTTTGTTGATGTGAGCGGTGTTCACCACTTTGTTTGTGTTCCTATTTACATAGCCAGCGCTGTGTAGAAGCATCAATTAATGTTTCAACACGCACAGAGAACGAGCGCGAAAAGTGTATTAGCTTACAATTATCTTGCAATAGCTGACTATACCTAATAATGTCCTCACATAGTCCAGAAGAGGATGTGGTCCAAAGTATGTAATTGAATGAATACTGCCACCTTCAGCTACAGAACTAAACTATAGAGATGTTATATAACATGTAACATGAATATAGCAGCAAACAGCTATATCATATGTAGAGATATAATCTGAGTCAAGCTTCTTTGTCAATTGTTTTCATATCTGAAAACTGAAGTTGGTGTGTCTTTCTCTGCGAATGGAACAGGTTCGAAGGCACAGACCCGCACAAGGAGCGCTGGGACACGTTCTTCTTTACAGGTGGGCCTGTGTGGCCTATGGAATGGTGCCCGTCTCCCGACGGCTCCACGGCCAACCAGTACGTAGCTCTGGCCTGCCACCAAGGCATGGACGACAAGCATTGTGTCAACAGGACGTACTCGGGATCCGGCCTCGTGCAGCTGTGGGACTTTGGCAAGCTGACATTTGACCGCAGGTAGGGACAATGTGTGTTACAACGCAAATGTTGAATTTATACATGCAAACACTCACTTTCTCTCTTAGCTTTAAAAAGCCATTATGTTTGTCAAACAACATGGTTTCCAATGGTCATGGAATTTATGTGATATCTTGGAATTTGAAAAAGTCTATTCCAGACATAGAAAGTCAGGGTATTTGATAATTGTTTGGGTCTAATCATGGAATATCAAGAACTATTGTTTGCAGCCTGTTACTGTTTATTTTCCTTTTCACAAAAAGTTACTAGATGGTGCATTACACTTTGAGATATCTTGAAATTATTGATGTGAATTTTAACGTAGTAGCTATATGTGAATATCATCACATTCATTTTCAGATTATTGTTGCCATGATGGCTGAACCTTTTACACTCATTCTGGTGGCCTGATTTTTTTGGTCAATATAGGTCATGTAAATTCAGATTTTTAGCCAGGGAAGAGTCATGGAATTTGACATTTGACAGTCAGAACCAATATACCAACATGAAATGTACAATGATGTATAGAATGTTTGACGTTACAGGGACTGGACCTTTGAATATGAATTGTCGACTGTGTTGAATGTAAATAGTTGTAAATAAAACATAGTGCTTGTGTGAGGCTTATTTTAAAGTCAGGGCAAGCCATCCCTTGTCTCTCTTCTCATCTACAGTTTTTTCAATATGTCTCTCTCTGCAGACCACAGTCAGGGCCTTCTCTAGCTTATGGCCTGGCCCAGGACAAAGGCTTTGTCTGGCATCTCAAATGGTGCCCCTCTGGAGCATGGGAACTTCCTACTTGTAGAAGGACGGTAGGAACATCCCACACACGCATGCAGGAGGTTATTCTTCGTTTCACGCGTGTGTTATTGTTTGTTATTAGTTTAGTCTCAAAGCCCTTTTCCTCTCTGTGTCTAGGCTCAGTTGATGCCCAGATTGGGTCTGCTAGCTGTAGCTACCTCCACTAGCATGGTCACCATTTACAGCATGCCCCATCCCGGTGCCCTGCATGCCAGCAAGAGCCTTTCTCGCCCAGGTAAGGCAGGGAGTATAAATCAAACGCACCCCCATGTTGGAGACCAGTGGCTGGTAAATACGATTAGTCAGCTCGGACAATGTGCAATTTCTAATATGCTTCATATTCCTGTTTTGAAGTCACATAGTTCAAACATCAGTCTCCACTGGGGATAAATACCTATATCAGAAATTATACACAACACACAAGCACAATACATTATTAATATAACTAATAAAAAATGTTTGCCTCAGTTTGGGAATCACTGCTCTCATTTAGAAGGCATCTGGAATGACACAAAGTTTGATTCATTTCAAAGTTAGTTTTTTATTGACCCTTGTCTTTTTGTTAGTGGAGAAAGAAAAACTATTTTGCATTCATTGATTCATCTAACCTTGCAAGTGTTCTTTTTTCTTAGCACTAGAGGGTGACAGTGACCATTTTGTTTTAATTTACTAAAATTATGACCACAATATATTAAAAAAAACTTAGTTTGTAGTGTTTTTTATTTAAATCTTTTAACTGATTTTATGTTTAGGCTTGTAACAACGTATCTGATTAAAGTTGGTGTATATATGTATATATGTATATGGTTTATTTTTTTTTATTAGACATACAGTTATTAATTAGTTTGAGATGTAGGCTAAGATGAAGGGGGAAAAAAAGTGAAATAAGGGACATTTCATTGAGGGATCTTAGTAACTGCAGGTAATGTTTTTGCTCAGCAGGGGGTGCTGTTGCCTCACTCCTCAAGATTGTCACCTTGAATTTGTTTAATTTTCAAGAGTCAAAGACTATATTACCTGTACAAACTAGCAAGCATATCCCCGACCACACATACACATACAGTTCACTGACACTACAACATAAGCAACTCTGCTGAACATCTGACACATATACCTCTATAAGCCTGACAGCACATTTGCAAAGTGGTACTGTTGATTTCCATTTTCAGCTAGCCTTGTCACTCACAAGTATGTATACGTAATTTCCGGCATGACGCTAGTGCTGCAGTGCTTTATTTATTAGTTTATTTAAAGCAGTAACCGTAGCCCACTTATTTAGCATATTCACAAGAAGTACTAACAGCCAACAAATTCATCAGTATACATTTAATGTTTGACTTTGACTTGTCAATTAGTTAGGCAGTTGGTCGTAGCCCATGTCAATCAAAATACCTCTCCAGTCAAGTAAGTTTACATGAGAAGACACTAACTCTTTTCTAGCCTGTATCCGCGCGCGCGCGCGTGTGTGTGTGTGTGTGTGTGTGTGTGTGTGTTTGAGACACTTTTATGATTCATTCTAAAAGTCCATAAAGCGCTAAATCACTTTAGGCATGTGAAGACGATGTGAGAGTGTGTGGGTACACACACACACTCAATGTATGTCTTTTAGTCTAGGGACCTATACTCTGTACTACTGGCTACCATCCAGGAGCTAACCATTATTCCTCCCCCCTCCTACCAACACACATGCACACACACTTGTTTCCAGCATGTGTGTGAGTGTGACATTACTAATGTTATGGTTGGTTGAGCCGGTATCCTGTGGTCCAGCCTATTCCGATCATAACAGACTGGCTTCTGGGCTGATAGTGATAAAATACTGTCTGAATGAGATTAATAGTGTGCTTTACTGGAACATCCATCATACCCAGAAATGTGTGTGTGTGCGTGCGTGTGTATCTGTACTGTATGTTTGTTCCTTTCAGAGATTAATGCTAATATGATTAGCTGAAACAATACAACTCTTCATTAAAGATTCAAGCTTATGTAATTACACATATAGCTCTTAATTCACTTATGTTGTTGTATTTGTCATTTCTATTCAGATGGCCAGTATTTGAGTGCTAAATTGTTAAATTCACTATTTGCGTGCATTGCATTTGTTTGCGTTCTCGGGAAGTCAGGGATGAAGTGTGGTTTTGGCAGGAGTAGGAATCTGGAGTTAATATTTTAAAAGAGATTTGGGTATTCACTGATTTTATACCATCAACAATTGTATTTGTTTAAGCCGTGTATTAATTTATCATAACAAGCATGTTAACTGAATCACTGACAAAAAAATCTAAATTACTGCACAACCCTAGTGACCATTATAGGTAAAGACAATGTGCAATTTGCAGTTTGTGCAAAATTGAAACGCATCTGTCTTAACTATGCACACTCTTGATATTTGGCTTGCTGTTTCTTTGCTTGATGAAACATAATAGTCTTTCTCTATGCCTGGCTTCAATCACTATGGGATTTCATTGCACCAGTCCCTGTGCTTTTGTGTATTTAGTGTATCACATCTGCCACCACATAACTATATCACACATGGGTTGGTTTTTACAGTGAGCTGGTAGTGTGTGATCTGGGGAATGTGTGTTTATTTGGTTGTTTTTCTCCACAGCTTCTGCATTCCATTTCGTTGTGTGACCATGGGTCATTGGGTACGGCTCCAGAGTAGAATCGAACCCCTTGCCTCCTGTTGCTATTGGACAGGAAGGTTACAGTGTACTCAAACTGCAAGATATTTACAAACACAGCAGTCCTCTGGTGAGAGAGTTCTGTGTTGTAGATTGCAGTTTACTGATAACTCAGCCAGTCATCTCCCTGTCTCCTGCAAATACAGTGTATACTCGTTAAAATAAAAAACAAAATGTTTTATTGCTATTATTTAAAGTTGTCTGACCACGCCCCAGTGAATACATCAGCATAAGGACCCTTTGGACTAGCCAATACGAGTGTATTGTACATATTACAGTGGAGAGAAATATTCTTGCTATTGGTTAGTTAAGGAGCTAAGCTACAAAGAAAATGGTCTGTTGAAATGTTGACTTTTAATAATATACAGATTGCAGTTGTGGTTATGGTTCACTAACATTTGGAGGAGTCTCTTCTGCTTGTTTACATTGAGATTAAACATATTTTCCAACAGCTAATAAGTTCTATAACAGCAAATGAGGCAAATTGACTGTAAACAGGCCCTGGAGACATACAGATGAGAGATGCTCATGTTTCAAGTGAATTAAGCCATGTGGGCAAGGGACCATTGCTTTTCCCTTCAGCATGTTACTGCTTCTTTTTCTTCTTTTGTTTTATTATCTATTATTATTATTATTATTATTTTATTATTATTTATTATTATTATTTGACTTTATATTTATTTTATGTTCCAAGATTATATGGTTAAGCTTTTACCGTATGCATAATAATGTAACATTCAGGATATGCTTTGAATTGGGATGGACAAGGTGAAAATCTGTGGGTGAGCACGTGCATTTATTTATCTTTATCCAACCTGACAGATAATTATAAAATGTGTTTCCCCATCCCTCCAGCAGAATTGACTGACTCAGTGAGAAGGGGACTAGAAGGGGGGAGAATCGTGCAAACTGGAGGGGGGGGGGGGGGGGTGGAGGGTGTCACAAAAGCGAGAAGCGCTACGCCGTGGCGACCGCTGGTCAGACAGGGATCTATAATTGAAATGACAAAGAAGACGCATCGTGGAGCCAGTTGTTAGTGTTGGAAGCCGTGATTTTCATCCCCAGTAGCCAAATCCATGCACAACACTTATCTGTCCGTCACACGGGACTCATTGTGAGGTGTGGGCGGGTTATATGGGAGAGGAGTCAGAGGTCAGGCGGGGTCATGGGGGAGGAGCTTTAGAGCACCTAAATGAGACTGAGTTTTTCACAGGAGGAGCTGGTGCGAGGTTTGTAAACAGCTCCATCAATCAGCAGGATGCTGTCTTGAAAAGCAGCCGTGGCAGCCATTCATAGGGCTGTTGATGAGCCATTGCTGATGTAGGGTCCTGGGAAATGGTAGAGAATAGAGGAGGACACGTTAAGATCGTGTTTCATATCGTGTTGATCTAAATGTGCAGCAAGCTTAACTGGAGGTGGACATAAGTAAGGAATCAAAATGAAAAGATGGGGGCTTATTTTCTACTAGTTCCTTTTTATAAAAAAAATGATATTAATAGAAGACACATTTTGTGTGTGTGTGTGTGTGTGTGTGTGTTTTCTTGGTTGTGGGTTAACGGACTATTTGGGCGGGGCTGTGCTGCGTTTTATGAGGTCAGCAAACTGCATAAACAGCCAATCATAAAGAAAGTGCCAGTGTGTCAGGAAGTTGATTCAAATGCGCTTACCTGTTTCTATCATGACATTCTGATCTCATGATCATAAAGTGACAGGGTCAATAACTGGTTTATGTTCCAACAGGAGGCAACGGAAAAGGGCCGCTCATATACAAGGTAGGCTCTTGTTGGTTACCACTTTCATCTCATTTTGTTTGCTGTATTTGTACTCAGTCAGTCATGTATGCATGCATGTAAGGTGTAAACTATTGACTGGCTGTTTTTGGCACTTCAACTGCCTCAAATACCAACACCATAGCAAGTAATGAAACTAAATCCCGTCATTAAAGAAAGATAATGCTAGCTTTATATTTTTAGAACAATCTCTAACAATCTCTCTGGGGCTGCTATTCAGACATGTTATTAAATACTTCAGTCACAAATAGTCACTAATTATATCATTATAATTAGTGAAGATAGTAATACAAAATAATATAAAGGATTTGTGCTAGAACCTTCTATTTCTTCCGCATGGAGGGGTATCACATCATGTATCAGGCTCCCACTCAAACCTTTTGACCAGGAGGGGCCCCAAAACCAACTCTTGGGGCAATATAATCATATGCCTTTCACATTTTGTAAATACTTGTATTGTTGAGTAAAATAAATATTTATATTGTACGTAGTATGTATTACTGTAATCAATGTATTACTAATGTACAAAGTGCCACTACAAGCTATGACAAACATGTGTATTGATGTTATGTGTCACAAAACAAGAATAGTTGACATCAACATGAACATTGTCTCTAGGCTGAAGGAGTGTTAACCCTGAAGCTGGGATCCTTCAGAGCCCCTCACCATGTCAAGAGTGGGCAGGTGCTTGCTTTGGATTGGCTGCCTGTTAAACCACACAACATTCTGGCTGCCGGCTTCTATGATGGTATGAATTAGATGTTACATGATAACTGTTACTACTAGACTTATAGGTAGTTTCAGCCAGTTAGTGTGAATCAAGCAGCAGACTTCACTGCTGAATGTTAAAGCCAAAGTTAAAGTAAAATGTATTATTCTTAAGTATATCCTATAAGAATCTAATCTAATCTAATGGTCTCATTAGGGCTAATAATTGGGATGCAACCAGTCACAAGAGATCACAGTGCCCAGTCCACCAATTGCACAAGGCTGAACAGCAAATGGACTTCCACCACTTAATATCAAAACCCCTTCAGAAAACACACTATCTCAGTCTTGTCTTGGTTGAACCTGCCTTGGTTTTCCCCTGTGTAGGGATCGTGGCTCTGTGGGACCTGTCCAGTCAGACTTCCTTGTTGCGGTTGCGCGAGCCTGACCGCTCCATAAGCCTGATGCCTTATCGGTGTTTCCATGCCCACGACAGTGCCATCCGAACAGTGGTCTTCTGCCCTGCCTCAAGGTACATCAATACACGCTCATTAAAGCTTCACCGTAGCATAGTCATTTAGTTGCATCATTTTAGATGTAATGTGTTTATTTCTGCCTCAAAAAAACATACGTGCTGCATGATCTTAAGGCCATTTATGACGCTTTGGTAAATCCTTGAGTGAGTTGATTATTACTATTATTTTTTTATTTAGAAAACAAGTTAACCCAACCAGGGTGGCTGCAGTGAGCCACACCTACAATGTGCATTTTAATAGACGAATGGTGCAGATTTAGCTCAAAGGGTTTTCTCTCAGCCAAGGGCCTTCATGTTTTGGTACTATTACAGTGTGCACTTCCAACAGTAAAGGGGGACTTGGCAGCTCTCTCATGACTTCCTCCAGATGCTCAGAATCGGGTTGAGTCAGTCGGTTAACCTCTTTCCCTCCTTCATCTACCCTGGGGCTGCCCAATGGTCAAGGTCAAACCTTAAGACTACTGTACTGTACATTGAGTGTACCTGAATCTTTTTAAAGGCTTGTACTCCCTCCCTGTAACTCCCTAGCCTGGTGTAACCAGACCGAAACATTTACTCTGTTATTAAAGTCTGGCCACGCTCCATCGGGAAGTGTCAACAGTCGTTGCCTCCTACTGGGCGTAGCCCTCTGGTTAATATTGAAACTATTAGACAGTGTTTAACCAATCGGTGTTGCTACAACTGTTTTGATCATCTCATCTAGCTCCACCATTTCGAAACACGTTAGACTTCATTGTCATCTCACTAACCCACCCTGACTGCCAGCTGTGAAAACGCTAATGCTAATGCTAACAGGGTTTCCAGATTATAATATCAGTGAAAGTCAGGCTAGTAACCCCCCCTGATTCTATACTATGACTTGCTGTAATGCCTACCTGCTCCTAAGTATTTTTACTCCTTGTAAATCCTACTTTCTCTTAAGTAAGTACTTCCTGCTACGTGCTTCTGAATAATTGTACACGGTGTAACTCACTTTAGATAAAACTGCTGCCTCACAAGCGACTACATTGTAATTGAGTGTTACCGTGTGTTTACAGTTACAGTGTGACTCTTTCTAAAAAAATCCATAAACAAGGAAATTTATGTAAATCTGCAGAACATAAATATATCACGCTTGTCACGTGCGTCTGTAAGCAGCAGGCACCGCGTGTTTGTAGTGGACGTGTTTGCTCAGCGCGGCGGCGGCTGCCTTTCTGTTTCCACACGGTCAGCCTTTCTGTTGTGAAGCAATGCTCGGATCAGCTCAAATAGATCAGCTAGCTAACAGAACACAGGAAACAAATGGCCCTGTGTGTGTGGGTGTGGGTACGTACATAGTCATGTGGGCAGTACATACGCTCACACACGCACACACACGCCACCAGTCAGTCTTCATCAGGCTGCTCTAAACATCATGACAGCCTATGGAAAGCTGTTTTAACATTTATTCAGTAGACTGGATATTGCTTACGGATATCTGCAACGTAATTTGCCTAGTCAAAACTTTAATTGAAGATATCTATGGCGTCATTTTGACTAGTTAAAACAGCAGTTAACAGTCAGTTAGATATCTGTAATTCAGTTTTGACTTGTAGGTTTTCATGCCATTCATTTCTATGGGGTTTTTCTTTACAGATATCTGTAAATCAGTTGCAGATATCCTAAACATCTATTGTTGATTTCTTTCACAGAATAATGACAGGTTGAAATTCCAGTTCCAGATATCTATAATGTAATTCTGAATAGTCACAATTACAGTTCAAGATATCTTAAATGCCCCTCAATTCAAGATATCTACATCATCCTTTTAAGATATCTTAAATAACGTTTTAACTAGTCAAAATCAGTTGTAATGAGAACCCCCATAGACATGAATGGCGATAGCTGTTTGAAACCTACTAGTCAAAACGGAATTACAGATATCTATAACTGCTGTTTTGACTATTCAAAATTATGTTGTAGATATCTTGAATCAAAATTATGGCTAGTCACAATTAATTACGACTAGTTCAAATTACAGTGCAGATATCTGTTATATTAATTCCGGATAGTCAACTAGTGAATAAATGTTAAAACGGCTTACCATAGACAGCCTGTCAATGAGGAGAATATCAATATGAGGCTTGTAGTGCAATGTCACGCACGCGCGCGTGAGTGCACACATACACACACACACACACACACACACAAGACTGGGGTGGGAACGTTGACAGGAGCTGTAATGTGCAAAGCCACACACTAAACAGCCATCACAAAACAAACAATAACCCGCCATGGGCAACAGAACAGGCAACTCAGTATAAGCACACAACCAGGGCTGTGTAGAAGTACTTGATTATAACATGCACAGAGAACTTCGCCTTACCTTTGATGAGTTTGTTGAGAAAGCTTGCCTTGGATCGACTCAAAACCTCTCAAAAATAATATTCCATTAGAACGGCCAATCACAGCTCGAGATATGGAGCGGCCATTTGAAGTTGTGTCATCATTCACTCCAAACAAGGCTGGAATGGAATTTCTCAATGGGAGAGAATAACACTTTTGACTCAGATTAGATTAGTACATATATAAATTTCATAATAGTATATATGTATATTACTGTATTTATATCTGCAAAAAAAGCATTCCATCCACATGGAATACTTAACCTGAATTGAAATCTCACAGGGGTTATTTACATTTTAATACCAAAAATATCTTTCTAAGACGAGCAGAACTGCAGAAACCCAACCAACATGCATGGGCATGTTTTTGCGAGGTTAAAACCATTGAATATGGTTTAGGGCTTAGGGGGTTTTAAAGGAAAGTGCAGTTTATCATTGGTTTGTGTGTGCGTGTGTGTGTTTGGGCGAGGACAAGTAGGGTAGGATTAGTAACCCTAACCCTACCCTAGTAGAGAGACACCCCAATAACAGGTCCATTCCAAATAGACACCGTATTGGCGAAGGACAGATTAGCAGGCATTTATCTTGTCCGCATGGCTGGCATACATCAATGGGGGGACCTCTTCTCTTTTCCTTTCCCTCTCTCTTTATCTCTCTCTTTTCTTCTTTCTCAATCTCTACCTCTGCTCGTGTTGTGTTTCTTCTCTCTTCCAAACGTCTGCTTTTCTGTCTGGGATGGCGAGATACCCACTCATTCCCACATGTACATTATGATACAGTATTGGCTTGATGATTAGAGATACGAACTGAACTAATAACATTCAAGTCATTTGACTTACAATGAGTACGATTGCAAGTACTGTATACCAAAAAGCAGATACGGGTTAGGCATCTTGCTAAAGGATACTTACAGGTAACTCTATGGGCTTGAACCCATAACCATCTATGTTGGAGGACCAGATCACTAGACCACACTGAACCCACGAGGAATCTTAGTGTTTACACCTCTCTCACTCTCTCTCTCTCTTGCTCTCTCTCTCTCTCTCTCTCTCTCTCCCAGACACCTGTTGATGACGTCAGGAGACGACCGCATGCTGAAGACGTGGGACTTGAGGAGGGTCTACGAGCCTGTTGGTTGTCAAAAACGCAACCTGTCCACTGAAGTCTCCTGGCCTCTGAAATCCTTCGGCCTCTTCGCGGCGCAGGAGGTGGCATACGCTGCGTAAGCACAGTCTTGTACAGCCTTGTCTATCCGCCTCAGTAGTTTCATTATGAATGTCGAGGTCAGGACCTGGACAGCTGCAAGTGGTTTGTGGTCATGTACATCTGTGTGCGTCCGAACTCACTCTCCGGCAGGAACAGCTTGCACGGTGTCCACTTCTTTGACTACAGCTGCAGTAACATCCGTTCCTTGTTTGTGATTCCCAGAAACTCTACGGTGTGGGTAAGTGTTGACCTCAAAAGGTAGCCATGCTTTTGTCTTTTTAAGTGACATTTAAGTGACATTTAAGTGACATTCGTTTGGTCAAATAGTTAATTCTTCATCGATTGGTTGGTTTGTCTGTCATTCCAGTCAATGTCTTACACTGACTGGCTGAACTGCGTAGCAACATCAGACATGCTTGGCGAGGTGATCTTTGTCCTGATGCCAGAGTTAATCGGCAGCTGTAACGTCAAAAGAGTCATGGAGAGACGTTTTGTAAGCTTCTACTTATCTTTTTTCCCCTTCCTAGTATCTAGTTCATCATTTATATCTTGAAGAGCATGCATGCGTTGTGATGAGTAACAAAAGCAACAGTACTGTAAATTATGACATACATGAATCTTTAATAGAGGCAAAACCTACTTAATTGTGTGTAAAAGCTAAAAGTGTATGTATGGGTATACTTTTGATGCATGTAATTCTGCTTAAAGTTAAAGGAACTACATATGATCTTGACTGGTGCCACTAGATGCAGACATCTAGTGGCACCAGAACAAATGCTTCATGGGCCCCCCCCCCACACACACACACACACACAACATCAAAACAAAGAACACGCACAGAGGTGCTGTGATGTCTCTATGCAGGACACCATTATATCTATACGGTTGCGTGCTGGTGGAGCACAAGCAGAAAGGATGTTGCTTTTTTCCCCAGTGCTGAGTATGACAATCTTTGTGATGGAAACTATTGCTCTCAGCTTCATTTATTTAGCTGAGATTATAGTCTGGAAACCCTGCTCCTCATATTAGCGTTTTCACAGCCACCCTGCTGGCGGTCCAGTCAAGGTGGGGTTAGTGAGATGACATTTCTAAATGGTGGTAGAGCTAGATGAAACAATTAAAGAACTTGTATCAATGCTGACTGGTTAAAGGCTGTCCAATAGTTTAATAATTAACCAGAGGTCTACGCCCAGTAGGAGGAAACGACTGTTAACACTTCCCAATGGAGCGTGGCCAGACCATATTCACAAAGTGAATTTGGGGTCTGGTTACACCAGAAAACTTGAAACTTAATTAATAAACAATAAATGCACAAATGTATGTTTGAATGCAGTAATTAGCTATTTAATGAAATACATTTACAGAGTTGAAGGTGTAATCAGCAAATGTAAGCTAATACACTTTTTGTTGAAATCAACTAATGTCTATTTGTCCGATAGCTTCCCGTTCTATGAAAAAAAGAATCCGGTGTTTCTACACAGCCATGGCTCTGTAAATGCAAACCACACCACACATCAATATCCCAGACATGGCAATGTAGGGGGCGGAGTGAGGGAGCACCCTATGGCATCGAAGAGAGAGGTTATTTTGTTTTGATAGAGTTCAAATAGCCATCTTTCTTCAGCATCACTAACTCTACCTTGTAACGGTTCTGTGTTCCAAATTTGGCGAGCGCGTTTGCGCTGTGTCCACCGAGAACTACCCCCTACGTTTTGCGCGTGTTCGCAAAACGTTCCCGGCGAACTCAAAGCAAACGGTAAAGAGTCCGCCAAACATTCGCCACGTTTGCCTTAATTAAACGCACCTCTCTGGCACCAGCCTGCGCTCCCACGTGCATCCAAGAACATCGCCTCAGACATTCACCATTTGTTTGTTACAACCGGGCTCTCTCTCTCTCTCTCTCTCTCTCTCTCCTCCTGCCCTCAGCCTGTATACATCACCGACATGGTGCCTTACCACACCACCAAAGAAGAGGACGGAGTGGGAGACAGAGACGACAGTCAAGGAACGGCTGGAGGGGAGCCGGGAGGGGAGAGAGGAGGAGAGCCAGGAGGAGAGCCCGGAGGGGAGCCAGGAGGAGAGCCGGGAAGGGAGCGAGGAGACGGGGAGGGCAGCCACGGCCAGGCCACAGAGGCGGATGTCAGCGAGGAGCCTGTGATAGGAGGTCCAGAAGAGGCTGGCCTCAGCAGCAGCGAGCTGCCCCCCTCACTGCCCACATACAGAGAGGCTGTGAAGAAGTACTACCTACATTACCATGACAACAACACTGTGAGTGTGACTATGCCTGCTGTGTATGTAGCTGGATAGACATGGAGGTACAAGGGCTGTAGTGTGTGTGTGTGTGTGTGTGTGTGTGTGTGTTATACAGCATACATATTGAGGGAGTGGGGTATGGATGTGTTTGTAGGGACCCTATAAAGTGTGTGTGTGTGTGTGACTAACACCCTAGCTAAGCATTTGAGTAAGTGTCGCACACTTCATTAAGTTCAAACGCAAACTTTCTTTCTTGCTCTCTGCCTCTCGGTTCCCCAGGCTCTACAGCCTGCACACGCACGCACGCACGCACACACACACACACACACACGCACACACACACATTATCCTTGTTTAAGTCAGTGGCCACCAAGCGTGAGTACTGCTGTAGAAGCCAGATGGTCTAGTTCCCAGGACAGTGTGTGCATGTGTGCGTGTGATGTGTGTTTGTACAGTCTCTGGTGTATCTCACTGCACAAATAACCGTACTCTAAGATCAGCATTTTCCCTATCGTGTTCGCACACACACATTCAGGCCATGGAAAGCAACACTAACATCAGCATGTCATCTGTGGCCACAAGGGGTTGTGTTGAGTAATACAACTATGGATGCTGTAGGGGTGTGTGCATGTACTGTGTGTGTGTGTGTGCGTGCGTTGTTCAAATGGTCAGTGGCACGCATGCCATTATAAACATCAATGAATGAATTATAATATCAGAGATGTGATTTAAGTATTCGTATTCTTATTATATTCTTAATATGCAGGGGATGTTTGAAAATTACCAGAAACGGGCGCCATGGAAACATATGCGGGCCACCGAAATAAAGCAAAAGACTGACATGGATAAGATGCCCCTATCTGCACTGCATAAGGTGCGCGCACACAAACACACACACACACACACACACACACACACACACACGCACACACACACACACACACACATATACACATTACAATAGATTTCTGTCTAAAATGGAAAAAAAAAAGTTTTATTCTAATTTCACAAATTACAAAAAATGTAAAGACTATTACCAAAACACTGAAGGCCTCAATGACAAATGTCCAGACCAGAGACCGTGTCCCAGGGAGTTGAGAAGATCTTTCGGTCCTGTCTCCCTCTGCACAGATAAGCACGCTCGGACCATTTAGATAAGACAGCACGGTATTCTACACTGCCTGTGGTCAGCCATATTGACTTCACCTGCCCCCCAAGAATGCAGATGCAGTTGATCTCTCTCTCTGTCACATCTTGCGCCGTCCACATCGGGCGGGTGTGGCGCAGGTTGCAGTTTGCAGCCTCTCAGCCGAGACGTGCATACGTCAGAGCTGCAGAGAAGCCCGTTCAGCTTACGAGTCTTATCACGTCTACGCACACACAGTAGTGTTATGCGTACAGGAACCCAATTGTCATTCATAACATGACACTATTGTGTTTTACTGGGTCTCGTTGTGACGTCAAACCCGTCCCGTTGCAGTCACGGATCGTCGTGCTTTGGTGAGACCTTTCTTTAAAAAAAAATTGATGTGCAGCGATTGTTATTTTGTTTTTCTACGTCAGTGGCAGTATGGAGCTCAGGTGCCACTGTTCACTGCACCAGTTATTTCTGCCATCCCGCACTATTTAAATGATATGTCCTCTGAAAGCAGCACTTCAGTCTCTTACTGCTTTTTACTCTTCAACTCTAATTGCAACCGCCACGCAGTTGGGGTGGGAAGGCCTAGCCTTATATGGCAGTATGGGGGCTGGGGCAGCCCTCGTCAATTACGCACATTCACAACTCTCATGAATGCAAATGTAGTCATGGGTACAGGTGGAAGGAAGGAAACACAAGCTATATAAGCATCTAAAACCTCTCACACACACACACACACACACACACACACACTTATTCTGCTGCAGCACCAAAAGGACAGAAAGCTAGAGCATTTATGTGTGACGTAGACGTCTACCATGACGAGAACGACAGACAGAGAGAGAGAGAGACAGCTATAAAGACAGACAGACAGAGAGAGAGACCGGCAGCTATAAAGACAAGCAGGCAGACAGAGAGAGAGAGAGACAGGCAGGCAGCTATAAAGACAAGCAGGCAGACATTTAGTCAGTCAGTCGGAGAGAGAGACAGGCAGCTATAAAGGCAGACAGACAGAGAGAGAGAGAGACAGGCAACTATAAAGGCAGACAGACAGAGAGAGAGAGAGACAGGCAGCTATAAAGGCAGACAGACAGAGAGAGAGAGAGAGACAGGCAGCTATAAAGGCAGACAGACAGAGAGAGAGAGACAGGCAGCTATAAAGGCAGACAGACACAGCGAGAGAGAGAGACAGGCATCTATAAAGGCAGACAGACACAGAGAGAGAGAGAGACAGGCAGCTATAAAGGCAGACAGACAGGCAGCTATAAAGGCAGACAGAGAGAGGTGTTCCAGTGTGTAATGGTGTGTAAAATGAGGAGAGAGAGCGTAATCCCGGGCCCTGGCACCCAGACAGTGGGGGAGGGGCTATGGATGGATTACACACATTGTGCGTGTCTGATCTGTTTAATTGTGTGGGGGAAGAGAGGGAGAGACAACGCTAAGCCCTCTGGGATATGTTGATGGAGTGCCGTCCTTTTGTGTGAGAGTGTATAAAGCTCACGCGCTCCATAGAGAGATGGATCAGAAAGAGGAGGAGTAGGGCACAAATTACTATAAAGGGAGGAAGGAGTAGAGCATATTAGCAATACTGATGGACCTGTAGGGAGGGGTAGAGAGGAGTGGGAGCAGACAGTCTGGTCTGCAGTACTACAAGTTATTGATGGATTGTTTAAATGGCATACATGTCAGTACATTTCTTTATTTTCCATAAATAAACTCATTTAGTTAATTAACATGATGTTATAATGGTACCTTTTACATGAATAAATACATGAAATAATAGTAACTTTTTTTTAGCTGTGAACTAAGTAACATGACTGAACTGTGAGTATGCTTTTACATAAACCGGGATAGTATGCGTTGTTGTTTAATATCGGCGAATGCCCTTGCTGGTTTCCGCCCACACTCGTCCACTCGTGCATCATCGAAATCAATTGATCAATCGCAGCCCCACCCCTCCCCTCACTCGACTCCTTGACTAAATTTGAGCATTTTTCAAAGTTGTGCAGCGGGTGGAGTCAGGCTCAGAGCTGGGGTGCAGTTACTCTTTAAATCACACCGTAGTCTTAACATATGACGGATAACACCAAGAGAAACGCTGAATATGAAACATTTTGTTCATTATCATTTATTAGACAACAGCTGTTTGCCCCTGTTAATCATCCACACAGGTGTTTTGACTTAATATTACCCATTGGACCTGTTCTTGGGACTATAGAGATGGGACGCATTGTGATATAGCCTGCCCTACTGTATACAGATATAGAATATAAAATACAAGAAAATAGTCAGGATGGTGTGAAACATGAAAGAGAAGTCAAACTTAACCAATAACAGCCAAGTACGTACAGTAGCTTTCCCTTGTCCTAGAGACCCCGCGGCCCCCTAACCCTCCATCTCCCGCTGTGCTCAGGTGCGTTTCAACCCCAACATGAGCTGCCACACGTGGATGGTGTCTGGCGGCCAGGCTGGCCTGGTGAGAGCCCACTGCCTGAGGACCATGACCACCCCGCAGGTGCACAAGATGGTCAGCGAGGGCCACGTTCAGTTTAACGCACTGTACCCCCCACAGGCGCGGGAGGCGGAGGACTACACGGCTGTCCACAGCACCTTAGTGACGCTATAGCCACAGCTTTGCTAACCTCCCTCCGGACTGCAAGGGGACTGCTCTAAGTGCACTTGTCAAATAAGAGCCATAGGTTCACACGCACACGCACACACACACACACACACACGATGTGGACACGTGAGCAAAGGAATAGGAATACACGTTCTCTCATTTGCACTTGATGTGTGTTTGCTGTTACACAATAAGGGTAAAACAGTTAGCAACCTCATTATTGACTATGTTTACATGCCTCGTCATATTCACTATTTCAAATAGAATATGATAACATGGCGATGATAATATTCTGGATTCGGAAGCATGTTTGATGTGTGCGGAGAGCAAAAACTTGAATATTGTGCGCATGTTAACAGTCCTTACATACGCACTTACAGTACGTGTATTTCCGCAACAGGAACTGTTTGCTACACAGGCCCAGAGATCACTTTACGATTTATTACATTTTCATGTTGGTGCTTCTTTGCGTTTTCCTGAGGTGAAACTCCTCATGTCATGGCATCAGATGGACCGGTGCATCAATATGTAATCGTTTGTCCTTTGCTATACCTGGTGACAAATATAAGATGTTGAAGTTCCCTCTCTCTCATTGAGTTTAAATTATAATTTGGTGTGAAAGATGAAATATACACAGGACTGACCTTATACCTTATATGACCCTAGCGCATTTTGGAACGTTTCCCATTGTGCTTTGTTCTCAGTGACTCTACAGGGTGTCTTGGTGCAGTGAGTGGTCACATTTATTCACTTGTGTTTTGTTATTGCTGCTATTTTTACTTTGTATTTTTTAATCAAATATCTCAGGCCACAGCTGATGGGAAATACTTGAAGATTATTACTGTATATATTCAAACTAATTTCATTGAAATATATATTGTATGTTTTGTTCTTTTCCCCCGACATATTAAGTTGTCATTCCAAGGGCTGCACTGTACTATAGCAGCTTAAACTCTTTCCACATTATGCGACGTTGTTGTATGAAACCTTTTGCACTTCATAGTGACATGTAACTGCAGCAGTATTCCTGTTTTTATTATTTTTATAAACAATGTATTGTGTAGGTCTGAGGGGTGTATAATTATAAATAATAGTAATAATAATAATAAGACAGTTTTAGCATAATTTTCTGCACTGAGACTGCCATAGAATGTCTATAATTGCAAATGTGAATAGGAAAGGACAGCCCAACAGAAAAATATATTTTCTGTTGCTTCGGGTGTTTTACTATATCCAAATGTTTGTTCTTATGCGTTAAAATGGTTTCTTAATTAAATGTATTTGTATGCTACAAAGTGACTTTTAAGACTTTTCATTTGTGCTTAACTGGTACAAAGTCGAGCCACAGATGCAGGTCATACATTTCTGCATTAATTTATTCATGTTTACAAAAAACTGTTTGCACGCATGTAAACAAAATATCAAACATCACAGATGCTATTCATATACAGTATAATCACCAAACATGTAGACAAACAAGACTTTCTACAGACTGATTGTACAATAAAACGAATATTTACACCAGTATACATAAATTCATACACAAAAAAATACGTGACAGTCGACATATTTACAATAGTCACAACAGTACAATACATAGCATTCTCGAGCAGTACACTTCCATTGTCAATAGTAGCAAACATCTCTTTTCAAGAATACATTGAAATGCTGTATTCCAACCGTGAAACACTGGCTGCTGCTTTAAACACCAAAGCCTGTGGTTTAATGGGAACACGTGCAGGTGTATCAAAAATAGTAAAATAATTGTGTCCGTCATTGTTACATTCAAGGTTTTAGAGGTTTGTAATTGCAAAATAAAAAACCAATTACATTTAGGTATTTACATGTAAATATATCCTCTTTACAAATGGCCAAAATATAGGTTTTTATATATTTGTTTTGTGTACATTAACTGGCAGTTGGGAAAGAATCGCCTAACTATTTAATCTGAACAACAGCTAACATGCATATGGTTCACAATGAGTGTCCACTCAATGGTTTAGCTTGAGGAATGTAAACCTTTCCCTTTCATCCACATTATCTGGAGCATGGAGTAGAGTGAACCACTATAAACTGTAACAAGTTGAGTGGGTAGCTATTCTGTATGTGGCTGGCTTGCTATGGGGAAGTGGTGAACCAGATTAAACAGTGTTTCATTTGTTGACCGTTTATCATGATGATTTTTCAAGCACTTTGATTTGACACAAAACCCTCTTGGATAAACCATTAGTCAATGGTAAAACTTCAGGGAGTATGTTGAATTTTAGTCTCTACAGTAATACATTAAAGAATCATCTGATTACAAGAGGAATTGACTTCAGACATGCAATAGACAGGTTTAATTTAAAAAGCATGACAACATTATTATGAAACATCCATGTTGGATGTAATCTTGACACAACTGCAGTGTTGTTGTCATTAACGTGTACATCACAGCTTCTTAATGTTGACAACTCATCTTTTAGAATGACGGAGCAGGTGACAGGTATGGCCATACTCGACAATTGTGTTCCAACATAGAATGAAATATTCTAGCTCTAGTAAAATATAATAACATAAATAAATGTTCATTGTCAGTCTGTACATAGTACAGAGTAATATAAGTATACGTACATTATAAACATGACATTTTATTGTTTCTGCCTAGATATATTTTCTATATGGAAATACGTATCACAACTGATACTGTACTCTGATTCCTCTGGGAGTCAGAGTACAGTATCAGATCAATTCAATCGTGAAATCCTTAACTATAGCTTTCAAGGATTCAACCAAATATGAAATATTATAATTGGACATCATAAAATAATGAGAACTGTATTAATGAGAACTGCAAAACCAGTGCTTTTGCAGTTAAAGCAGAATACTCAAAGCAATAGATCATATAAAGTATATAATTAAGGGAAAAGGGGGGAATGTGCAAAAATCAAACCAGTTAAAAAACTTCTAATTTGTAGAATTGTATAGTAATGTAAAATGAAAATATGACTATGAAGTGTATGAAAATAGGATTTTAGAAGTGATACAAACTTCCACTCATTCAGATAGCCTTATAGCTCCACTGCAGTGCTAGCATCATATAAGGGGTTATTGCAGTTTGTAAGGCCATCAATTTATAAGTTCATGAAAGATTTTTAGATCACAAGTACATTGAAGCTACGTACCATAAGCAAGGTTTTTTTAAAGCTCTATCTGTTCTGAATCCAATGTAAGCACATCGGACATGATCTTGAGAGAATGCTGAAGTATAAGAACATTATATATTCATATCAACTTAAATCCTAACTAATAAAATCACACACACTTATGTGATAATGTCTTCTTATCCATTACTGTTAAATATGAAAATGGTGGTTTCATATTACATTTAGAACAGACATTGAGTTGACCTCTCTTGTCATCTTTAATAGCTTTATGATTGATAGACAAACAATACTGAATGTCCTGGAGGAATAGGTTGGGATATCTATATGGCTTAGATCATTTTTCAAAGTTAAAGGTACATGTACATCGTTTTCCCTCCGAGTTGAGCACTTCTTCAACAGAGGGTTCGTGAATTTGGCAGAATGATTTATCAAACTGATTAATCCGTTTGCATTTACTGGACTCAGTAGTCTATCTACAAGAAGAAAATGCCCACTATTTGGCACATTTTGAGATTCACTGCAAGTACAATCAACACAATTCTAATTTTCTTTAGGAGTTCAGTCAATACCAATGTATTACAAAGAAAGGGAGGCAGTATTGTGTTCCTAGTTTCCATTGCCAGAGGAGATATAAATTCAAATGGCATGTCCAAAACACAGTCAGTCATCTTACAGGAATAAACACCTTCGACTGAAACTTTTAGCAAGTATTCCTATTAATCATATTCCTTTGTGCACCTACCCACCAAGAGACAAATTTGCTACATGGCACAATGTATTAATTGCTCTATGGGCACAATGTACAATAGCCGTGAAGTGGGAAATTAGTGACTAATGTTTGAGTCTGGAATTTGTAAAAACACAGCAGAAAAAGCATTTTGCTTTTGAGGCTGTCTATGGAACCATAAATAGACTGCCCGTTGAACATTCTATTGCAATTACATTTTTGCCTATGTGTGCGTTCACAAATCATATTTATCCTGTTCATTTAATCAAAATGGCAGTTTAAAGTTTTAAGGCTTGACATCAGCCGATAAAGCCACACTGTATGATATTTCCCCAAAAAATTGAAAATAATTAACCTATCTTTGGCATGACATGAAAATACATTACGACACAGCACAGTGCAATAAATGGGTCAAGTAAGATGGCTTGTGCTAAGACAGCATGCCTCGAGTCTTTCGTCCATTCGAGATTGAGTGTGTGTGTGTGTTTGCATGCGCGAATGCGTGTGCGTGTATGTATGTATGTGTGTGCGTGTGTGTTAACACCTTTCCCCTCACACTGCACATCACATCACGTGCATTATATTCACTTCAACTTAGCAAACGTAACATATCTGTCAGTGTTTACACAACCCAACTCTGCGCCCTTTGAAACGAGAGGTTGACTACAGCACCATTTCAGTTCAGTGAACATGACATGAGTGCGTACTAAACGCAACTCTTGTGAAGTGTTTGTTTAAGAATACCAGAAATAAATATCGTCCAGGCCACTGAATGTGAATGGACACAGGCCCGAGCCAGTCCTGTCCTGTTGTAATGTCATCTATAGGGCCTCCTGTATCAGTCTATAGGGTCTTGGCAGTGTGTGCAGTAGGCCATGTCTTCAGAATAAGGCTCCACTTGGATGGTGATGCTATGGAAACCAAACTTGGTCTGGAGGAGATCGGTGGCCTCTTTCAAGACCAAATGGGGGTCAGAGTTCTCTGAAGAAAAAGATATCGGTGTGAAAAAGGTGTTAGGACTTTGTGGCGCACCCTCTCAAAAGATGATTGGTTCTTTAACTGTCCATGTTGGCCTAAGATGTAATATTTAACAGTTGTGGAAAGCATAGAGTTGACAAATGTATTTTAATATGTGTGTATTTACTGTAATGATATAATGGAGAGATATAAGCATGGGATACTTACGTATAGCCAGGTGAACTGAGACCATTGCCTGTCCTTGCGTCAGAGCCCAGAGGTGTAATGAGTGTATGCCCTTCACAGACTTCAGAGATAGAAGTACCTCCTTCACTGAATTAAACTCCACCCCCTTTGGGGCGCCTGAGAAGTAGAAAGAGACATTTAAAACGTGACCAGTGACACAATTTATGCTTACAAGATTACACTTGTACTTTTTCATACACACCTTAGAATATTATATCCTTTTACCTTTATTTGTATAGCAGAGTAACAATATGTCTGAAACCTTAATAAAATACTATAGAAAGGTAAATCTACAATCCTACTTAGTAAAGTAGGTTTGACTAAGTGATATGAAAGACTTGGTCAACTTGGTCAAGACATATTGGTCATTCCTTCTCTCTTTTCAGTCCTCTTTCATATTATAGTTTATTTGAACATGCCAAAAAAATATTATTTTGTGCCAATGTTACCTTCCATGAGTATCCTGAAGACATCTCTGAGGATGGTCAATGTAGTGCAGAGGACAAAGATGGAGAAAAGGAAGGTACAGATGGGATCTGCCACTTTATATTCAGGCTGAAGAAACAAAGTTAACGTCAGTAAAGGGTAAATAGTGGAGACAGATGGGGGTCAATAGGGGAGCAATTGTAAAGGTTTACTGTTGTAAATAAAAAGGTTTTCCAGTTGTGTGGTCAGTTGTGTTGTCGAGAGGGCAGGTCAAATACTGAAACATGTAATTCAGAGAGAATTCTTCACCAGAATTAAATCTCTGCTCTGCATAATCTCTGTATTGTAATTATCTCTATATTTTGTTCCTCTCAGTCAATCAAGAGAGGGCAACACCAATGAAATAAAATGTCCAAAATGACAAATTAGAATGATGAGAGGGTTCATCAGTGTCCTCAGTATCTCAGACAAGCTGCTAGAAACAGAGAAATAAATATTGCGCTGAGACAGAAGAGAGAAATTATCATATTAATAAAATGTCCATGTATGTATACTTTTTCAGCATATTATGGAAAATGCTTCAAAATTCTAACATTCTACAAATGTAAAATGCTTTCTCAATGGAACCTCAGCAGTATACACGTATCATGCATGTAAACAACCTGAGAGAAAGCCCTCCAGACTCGAAGCGCCAAAGTAAAGCCACACAGACATAAGCCACTCTCCCAGATAACCTAATAGACAATGGAGCTGAAGACTAACCCGGAAGTAGATAATGCTTGCGGCGATCATGACTCCCACGCTCTGGAGGAGGTCTCCGAGCACATGGATGAACGCAGCTCGTACGCTCGTGCTGCCATGACCACCGAGGAGAGTGTGGGAGTGGCCGTGAGCCATTGGGCTCTGGCCATTCTCATCGATCTGGTGATAGCCTGAGCCATGGCCGTGGAAGGTGGTAGAATGGTGGAGAACATAGGCCATGCTAACGAGAGACAAAGACATGTGGAGAGAGAGAGAGAGAGAGAGAGAGAGAGAGAGAGAGAGAGAGAGAGAGAGAGATTTTGGTACATTGTAAAAAAATACTTTAAACTTAAATATTACAATTTGGTTTACTTCACACCGATTTACAGTGACTACAATAATTATTCATAATCATAATAATAAACTTTATTTGTATAGCACTATCGTACGGAATTGCAGCTTAAAGTGCTTTACAGAGGGAATACACGCTCAATCCTGCTTCCCATAGAAAATACAGAAATACAGAAAAACAACATAAGGAATATATAATGGTTAAAGGAATCAAATTAAAGAAAAAGAAAACCAAATACATGAGATAATAAAAAGTAAAAGTAATTTTCCCTTATTCTACCTGCTGATACAGTATGTCAGAATGTGTATAGCACCATGGAATAATTGCAACATTCACATTCATAGTTCATCAACATTCATGATCCAGCCTCACCTACTAACCCTCAGTAGTAAGCAGGCATTAGTTAGGCATCTTAGTTACACATGATCTGTAAGTATGTTGGCATTCTGGGGATCAAACCCACAACTGTTTGTTTGGGAGACCACTATCATGACCTATAATAGGTGCATCCGTTACTCATCCCTCACAACATGGAATGCTGAAAGAAACAATATTGTACTCCCATCCATTCACAGAGAATGTAGCTATAACATTTCATGTATAATTAAGTCAAGAACCTTATATTTTCAGTGTTTACTTGATCATTATATTTCTATGCTCACTTGTTGTAAAGGTACACTTCCCTATTAGTGTCCAGAATTACCCTAAGACTAGAAGGCATAATATCTCACATATTTACGTCTCAACTGGACTAGAAGGCATAATATCTCACATATTTATGTCTCAACTCGTCTAGAAGGCATAATAACTTGCATGATATTTAAGTCTCGTTAGTTTAGAACACCCAACCCTGGTCCTCCATGTTTTAGATGTCTCCCTCCTCCAACACAGCTGATTCAAATGAATGGCTCGTTATCAGCATTCTAACGAGCCATACATTTGAATCAGCTGTGTTGGAGCAGGGAGACATCTAAAACATGGAGGGCAGCGTTCCCCGAGGACCAGGGTTGGGAAACACTGGTTTAGAAGACATAATAACTGACATATTTACGTCTCAACTTGTCTAGAAGGCATAATAACTCACAATATATTTACGTCTCAACTTGTCTAGAAGGCATAATAACTCACAATATATTTACGTCTCAACTTGTCTAGAAGACATAATAACTGACATATTTACATCTCAACTTGTCTAGAAGGCATAATAACTCACAATATATTTACATCTCAACTTGTCTAGAAGGCATAATAACTCACAATATATTTACGTCTCAACTTGTCTAGAAGACATAATAACACAATATATTTACGTCTCAACTTGTCTAGAAGACATAATAACTGACATATTTACGTCTCAACTTGTCTAGAAGGCA
>JAODUH010010457.1:41892-56571 GCA_027564835.1 Typhlichthys subterraneus
CTAGAAGGCATAATAACTCACAATATATTTACGTCTCAACTTGTCTAGAAGGCATAATAACTCACAATATATTTACGATGACGGCACAGCCCGAGGTGATCAGCATCACTTTTCCGTCGATTTCATAGTCATTCCTTACAATCCTCTCAATGGCCAGGTATACCAACGCCCCCGTAACTATCCAGATAGACATGACGGAGATTAAGGCTCCAAGGATCTCTGTCAGGGGCAGATCAAATACAATGATGAAAAAAAAAACACGCTTACAGTTAAATGTGTCATATTGGATCTGAACATAAACATGAACAGAGCAAAATAATAATTTTGTGTTAATACACAGAATGTTAAGATCCAATAAGACGTATTACCCTCCCCTGTTCTTGACCTCACACCTGCTATAGTAACACCCGCTTCTGTACACAGTGGAAAGAGAGACCACCCCTCCATTTTTTACATGTTGCCCATTAAAATATGGGATTAGCTGGAGGTAGCTTCATGATATAACATGCTTATTTTCATGTGCTTTGGTCCTTTCTATTGAGGCCTTAGGGCTAAAGTGCCATGTGTCAGATTCACTAGGACACAAGGCACAAAGTTATTAAGTAAATCTTTATATTTTGTTCATGCATGCTTATCCCTTAGTCTGTGCGCACCATCAGGCTATTAGCTGTGCTAAACTCATACTTAGCTCATATGTGTACATTGTTAGACATATATTTTATTCTAAAACATTGCTTAGAGTGTCATGAAGTTGAAAATTGAATTTATTTTACAGAATACACTAAACAATAGAGTTAAAGTAGGCTATACTGTATTCATTTAGGCCATCTATCTATCTATCTATCTATCTATCTGACATAACTTGATCTCCAGTAAACGATGGTCAAGTCAGTAAACTGTGATTCTTCCACCCGTCTATGCATCCATCTCTCCATCCTTCTCTCCATGCACACATTGGATTCTGACCTGATCTGTGCCAGCCAAAGTTCATGGTTTTAGTAGGAGGCCTGGAGGAGATCCACAGGGAAAAGATGCTCACCAACATGCTGCCAAAGTCTGTTAGGAGGTGGGCTGCATCGGTCATGATGGCCAGGCTGTGAGCTAGGTAGCCTCCTGTATTCCAGGAGAAGATACAAACCCTTGTTGAGAACAAACACCATCATTTTTCCTGAAGTAGCTAGTTGCTAGCTTCATAGAAGATACATGGCTAGCTGTCAGTATAACATTGTTGTTATTATTGTGTTTTGTCTTGTAATTTGTTGAGAGTTCGTTAATTAAGGTATTTTATTTGATCAGCACTCTGCCGGAGAATAAGACACCTGTCCTCCAAGACTGCTGCTCACATAGAGTAGCTGAAATGAGGGGTAACCACCCCATTTGATCCTGGGAATCCTTCTTCTTCTTGTTTGTCCCGGTCTGCTTTGAAGGCCATGGACTGACCCTTTACCTCATACTTAGCAGTGTCCATGGTGCCCTATTTGTGTTACTAGTACCACGGTAATATTATGGAGCTGGGAGGGTCAAGCCCTAGCCATGCTACTGCTCATCATGCTGATATAAAACAGCAACATGCAATTATTGTATCTACCAGGTGGTAGGAACAGTAATTCATTGTACTAATTAATTACTGTAAATCTTAGTTTTGTCTTAATCTTGTATTCAAGTGTGCACCAATATCAATTATTAAAAGTTGCAAAAGTCAAATAATTACTGCTGTGTAGCTGCCTTACACAAGTAAAAGTTATGGCGTGCCTGCCCAGTGTAGCATTTTAAGGTCTTATTAATTCAAAGCTTCCCAACCTAAAATGCCAAGGAGGGGCAGTAAAGGGTCTGACATTTTTATATACATTCTGTAAGAGCAAAATCTGGGCAATCAGCCAGTAAGTCATGAGTCAGCTTGTTACACCGTGTAATAAAGTAGAAAATGTGTTTTCTTGAAGCTCTCCCTGAATCAGCTGTGTCTAAAATGTGCTAATGTATAGAGGTGGTCATTTCAGCAGATACACTGTTTTATGTCTCCTAGAGGTATCTGAAGACACTGTATAAGGCTACTGTTACAGGGGTGTGTACTAGGCTATACAGATTATTTTCAGTATAAACTGTGCTTTTTAATGTGTAATATCTTATCTGTGTTCATTTGCTTTTGTAACAGATTAGCGACATAAAACGAAAGAAAGAAAGCAATACAATAGCACTAATGCAGCTATACGGTAGGCCTCCTCTCTCTGCCATTTGAAGCCTTACCTATGATCTCTCCAATCATGAAGACAATGCAGACAGCTGAAGCAATATAGAGTTTCTTCTTGGCCAGTAGCTTGTCAGCACTCTCTTCACACATAAGCTCCTTGTTACCATGGCAATGGGCACCAACAGGTCGCTTTAGCTCGATGGCTCCTGCCAAGCCTCCATTCTCGAAAGGGAAGATGGGATATTCTTCTGTGTTATCAGGAAAGTTCCTGCAAAAAGTGACATACTGAATAGGTCAAATTACCTGTTATAATGTCATACACATACAACTAAGGATTATTATAAATATGATGGAATATGTGTGCATATAATTGAGATAAGATGAGTAGTCTACATTAAGATTCGCACAGTTTTTTTATCCAGACTGAGACTAATATTTAATAACATTATGCATATTGATATTCTGATCATTCTCAATATTTGTCATATTCTATGAATGTTAATTGAAGAATACATTTAGTAAATATAGCCTTTTTGTGAAAACTAATCTTTCTAGAGGGCAATAGAATGAGTTTTCAACATAAGATACACAATTGTAACCTATGCACAAGGCAGAGCAGAGTGAATTATACTTAATTATAAATGTAAATGTATAAAAACGTTATGAAACATGTAGGCTACAACATAATGAAAATATCTACACCAAGGAGAAACTGATAAAAAAAATAAAAAAAAGTTAAACCAGTATAGTCCCAACTAACTAATCCATTACAGTTAGGTCTACCAGATAAAATAGTGGAATCAGATTACAGACCATTTTTATTTTATTTTATATATCTATAATTATTATATTTTTTATTTTTAGATTATTACTTCTAGGACTAGGCTACTTTCAATGTTAAAGGTGAGGTTTGCAGAAGAAAAGTACATAAAGTCCTACTTCGGTTATAGGCCTATCTGGTCCAATGAGCAACATAAACGGTCACAAAAAATAGACAGATTTGGCGCCGCCAAAGCATTAAATTGCATTTGATGGCATTTCAAAGAACAATGGTTAGCTGTGAGATAGGCTAATCTAAAATTGGAAAGTATTCAAATTATGTTATCCTACAAAATGTAGTAATCCAAAAATTACGTTAGGATACTATTATCATTTTAGTAGCTATAGCCTAACTCATTAATCACATTTAAAAAGTAACTAAACCCTTAAAACAGTATCCTAAATAAACAACCCCTAATACTTCACCTGAGACTTCACTGTGCCAAGCAATATAGGCTTACATTGATAAAATGACGATCAACAGTGAAAAAATAAATTAATAAATAAAAACGCTGACCTGCACATTTTTCCTAATGTGCACATGCGGTAGGCCTAACACGCTACATCACAAACAAACGCGCTGTAGACTAATAGATCTCTCCGTGTGCTGTGAAGAAGAGAGGTGATGATGTGGTTAATGAGCTGGAAAAAAACTAATTTGGGCTCACTAGAGATAACCGTAGCACTCCCCGCTCCCCTCGCACACACACACACACACCCACACATACACGCACACGCACACACACACGCACACGCACACACACACACACACGCACATACACTTCTATTAATCATGCGCTCTCTCTCAGTTTTCTATTAACAGACGAGATCGCTAATGCTTTCTTACATCTAACGGACTCTCTCTCTCTCTCTCTTTTTCGCTCTCACGTTCTCGCGCGCGCGCGCGCACACACACACACACACACACACACACACACACACAGATCTCGGGGGACATAAAGAACCAGCCAAGTAAAACAGCGTCTGTTCGATCACATTGGGGACATGGGACTGATCAAAAAATCAACACACACACAAGCAAGCAAGCATGCATGCAAGACAAACTGGAGCCAAATTAAAAACAGGCCTATCAAACATCTCACACACTTTACATTGTGATTTGGGAATAGTAAATACAGTCCACTGTAAAACAAATAAATAAAGATTAATATTTGGCTTAAATATAAATAAATGAAATGTAATAAGATAATTATATGCTATTATTAAATCAATGTAATTAAAATGTGAAACCACACATATCCTGGGAAAAAAGTAGGCCTATGTAAATGTGTTCACATCTAAAGGCCATTTTATTACACTTCAAATTGGCTCTAAGGGCTTGTCAATTTATATGCATGAGGTGTATTATCGCTCTGCCTTTATATGCCACCATATCACCATCTCTTATGCACATACGATTTTGCCAGAGCACCATGCAGTTCTATTAACATATGTTTATGGATTAGACATTCCACAGAGAAATATGATGAATAAATGAGATAGAATATTCCATGTTAACCAAATCATCTTTTGAAAACGGATCTATCTGAACTTTCATGGCGTATGTGAAACACTGATTACTTAAGAATGTATGCCCCTACTCCTAGAGATCTCACAGAAAGGAATACACACATTCACCGAACAGTGCTGCGGTGGAAACTTGTGTTTCTGGCTCTATTTGACAGGTTCCTGAATGGTCTATGTTTTTTAAATGCTTATAGTAAATTACTTTAGAAATAAAATTGGGATATTGACTTGGTGTGAAGACATTTAAAAATGATGCTATAAAATTGGCTAAATTAAATTGAAAACGTGCATTAATCGCTGGTCTTGAAGCATTCACCACGTAATTACATTCCGGTAAATAGTTTAGGATTTTGGAATTGAAGTGAGATAAGATCAGTGGCATGGCCAACAGCCGTGAATCAGTGGTTGGTGACATAATAACACTTGATGATGTCCTCAATAACCACCATCATTTGTATCCTCTTGCTGCAGCACTCCCATTCATGGTGATCATGCCCAAACAAAGCATATAGTCTTGAGGTATATAGAATTATAGCCCGCAAATAATCGGAAATAAAGAATATGAATTTGTAATTTCGTAATTGTGTAAAATTTCAATATTCCTTATAGGTAATTAAGCAGATTCATTCATCCAATGCAACTGCATGGCAAGTAGACCTATGTTGCAGTATATGTATATGGCTTGTTGAGTTTCAAACCAATGACTTTTGGATGGATCCCGACCACCATGCCTACCCCGTTAACCTGGATTCCTTGAGGAAACCGATAATCTTGTCCTATTACATTTGTTGGGAAAAATGTTCCACATAAGGCAATTGTTATGTAATATGATGCAGTGCGCTATATTAATTCCCGAAGCCTGCAAGTCTGCATGTAACTGTCAACTGCATGATGAGAGGGTGTGAGGTTAAAGCCTGATTGAAGTGACGCAGGAAGAGCTGCTGACAAACGACACGACGATCTAGAATTTGCTATCAACCGTAAGATATTTATCATATCTTTTGATTACTATTTGTCTATTGATGTAGGCCTATCCGTGGATTGTCTCTCACCTTCGTTTTAATTTGTTTCATATAATGGTTTAATGTTAGGCCTATGCAATATGTCCGATAAAATTGGAAATGTGACTGATGAACGAGACACAATGTGACTCATGAGTAATTATCTGCACACCTTGTGTCCCCACAGATTGGCGAACATACCACTACTAATACTACAGGTTGCCAAGCTGTTTAAACTGCACCGTGCATAGAGACACGCAGATTTCACACATGCACAGAGCAAACGACGCTTGAAATTCTCAGTGATATGCACACTGCACACATAGGCCAACACGCACAGAAACCTTACAACCCTACCGCATTCAAAGCCAACACATTAAATAACTTTTTACGTTTCGTCATATAATGACTGTAAAATCATACTCATAATAAAAATTTATTTTATTCCATATTGTTTCGTCTTTGTGAGGCAAGACAGATATAGGCTAATCTTTGGTCATCTAGACTAAATATGTCAGTTTCAGGCAATTTTATATATTGCGCAAGAAAGTGCAAGGAATAAAATATACAAAAATAGCCTAAGATGTATACGTCCAAATGTATTATCTGCTTACATTTATGTTTTGTTCATGTGAGTGTTAATAGATTAGAAACTGTAGGCAATTAGGCTACATAATACTACAAAAAAATTGAATAATTGTTTGAATGTTGAATACAGTATTTTATATCGTAGGGCCGTGCGCTAAGAGGGAATTGGACTAAAACAGGCCTTTGTGACAATTAAAAATATATATTTTCAAAGGGATGAATATTGTTTAATGTCAACATCTAATGTTTTGGATTTGCAGGTTATAGGCCTATACGCTTAAAAAATGGAAGAGTAGCCATATTGCTGTCCATGGTGCTGAATTTAAGATTTTGGAGGAAATAATAGGCTACTTGATGCTATTTATGCTATTTTTAATTTATTTCTTTCCATCGGCATGTTTCATTATCAATCTTCAACAAGAGAGATCACATAAAATAATTATTTTCATAAAAAATGTGCCTATAAGCATAGTTCTTACCATGATTGTTATCATGTAAAAAATTGTAAAAATGTAATTCTCAATTAATTCGTAAATAATAAATTAACGATTAGCTAAATCAAGTGAATATTCTAATTGTATAGAGTATCATGGACTGATCTGGCCCATAATGTCAGATTAGGCTATAGGACACGCTTTTTTATTTTTTTACCATATTGAACAATGAACCTCTGGGCCATTTGGCAAATGCTGTCCAGAGATAAGTCATGCGTGAAAATACATGCGCTCATATAACATCCCGAGTAGACATGCTTAAGGATTCTTATGTGCTCAGTTGCAAATAAAAGGTTAGCCTATGGACATATCTCATTGTTTCATCACGTTTTAATAAGAAAGCAAACAGATTTTCAGACAGGTCTGAAATGTTTGCGGCAGACAGTTGCGGCATATCCGTAGGCTATGCACTATGTATAGGCATACCGGTTAGTCCTCACTTTTTGTAAAGTTAGAGTACATACCATAATATGAAATAGCCTACCATAGCCATAATGATGATTGGCTTGAAAACACACTAATGTTTAAGCTATTCTCATCTGGACTCAGAAACTTTGAAGCATAACCATGCGTGCTTAAGCACGGATAGGCTATTTGTTGTCATGCAAGATAAATATCATCACATTTCCTTACCTCTTTTGTAAAGAATACATTTTCGCATGTTTCTCGTCTATCAGGTGAGATTTTTCAGAATTCGCCGTGATATGATCCATTGTCCCTTCGAATCCAGGTGGGCGAAAGTCTATTTTCTGTCGTGAAGTAGTCTATGCTATATGTATTTTTGTAATTAGTCGAATGGGTTTTAGGCCTATATTACATGGTGCAGAAAATTAGTGACCGCGTTGTTCCTAATCCAACGAATGCCTTCAGTGTGCAGCCTATTCAGGTGCAAGACAGCAGACGAAGACCATGACTGGTTATACCACACGGTGAGGGCGAGAATGAAAAGTAGCCTATTACTCGACTGAAATAATAGGGAGGGCTACAACCTGCAAATGACACGTCACGGTAAAGTCCACTAATAGGCGAACAGCCTACAAGAGAAATAAGATCATTCGTGCAAGTCAGAGAACACCAAAGAGCATTTCTGAGGAAGGGGGCATGCATGCTATTATATCTATGCAATAAAAAAGCATAGGCTAATTATCAGTTAAATGTTCATAGGCCTAGCCTGTCAATTTCTTATTTGTCGACGTGGTAAAAAAATACTAGGTTGTGTAAATGTATGCATAATTTCATTTACATAGCCTACACACAGTAGGCTATAAGCTAAATGCACAACAAGGAGCCATGGGTGAGAGTTTGGTCCATGCATATTATAGCCCATATAGCTTAGCAAATGCGGTAGATATCGGCATAAATATTTGCTTTAATCAGCTGATTCCAATGAACATATATCATAGTCATATACGGCTATATTAGGCCTATATTTTACTCCATCTGTATTTTACTCGGCTACATCCGATAATGAAAAACATGACGATCATCAGACGACATGGCCATGGGGCTGCTTGGCATTATTACATTGTAAGGTTAAAATAGCCCAAATAACTAGTGAAACCGAGCAGCGTGAGCGCACCCGGCGTCTGTTGTACACAAATAATGACGTCATGACGCTGCTTTTCCGCGCCACCGGCCTGGCAGCAATGTGTGGTTGGTGGTGTGGCTGCTAGAGAGATGAAAAATGGCAATGCTAACGAGCCAAATTGAAGATAAGCAGATGCAACAAAAAGACGTTGAGGTGGAAGAGGACAGGACATCCATGGACAGATCTGACAGGTAGTAAATATACGGTGTGTTATGTATTATACTGGCAGCATACCGTACTGCGATAGTGATCATACAGCACATTCGCTAATGTTGGCTAACGTTGTTGTGCTGCAATTGTAGCCACGCAAAAGTTCTCAGTTTTAACTAAGTGAACTAACTAATAGGATGTTTTATTTTTATTATTAAGTAGATGTGTAGATGTAATTACTTGTTGCTCAAAAACAATACAATTATTATTCATTGGTTGGTGGAGCCATTTCAAAGTATCCCACTTAGCAAAGCATTCAGCTGGCGAAGCGCTCAACCGTCTCACTAGTCTCAGTATGGACATTCATAAATACGTGGCCGTGGGATGTTTGCCGCTGTCCGTGGCGTATTGTAGCCACCCTAGCTGTTAAAATGGTACTGCACTGTTTATATTGAATATGAGTTGTTTCACTATTCATTATCTTTGCCATATGAAAGCCATATCGCATTAAAGAAATGAATAGCAGAATTACGCAAGTGTTAACACTAGTAGCAACAATGCTTGACAACCAAGTGATGACAGCCTTACTCATGCAAGTACCTGCCCCATTTTATGCCATGCTGTGTGCAGGGCAACTGTGTGATTTCCTGGGGAGGGTTTGCAAGCATCACTCCCTCCCCCTCTCCCACACAGACAGTAGACCCATCACCATTTAGAGAGGTGGATGGATACTAGAGTGTATGGCGTCTCTTTCTTCTCTCTATGTGGGACAGTGATTGGCGATGTGCCAAAATTGCCCGTGTTGACCAGTAAGCATAGGGGCAGGTGTGAGCTCACATGGCATATCTGATGGTGATCAGACAAGCACCTTTATTATGTAGTTGGTTAACAGTTTAAGAGACTATCCACTGGGCCCACATATGTCCTGCATATATTTTAATAAGTATAGTTGCGAAAAAATTTTATAGCTCCCCCACAACCCAAATGGTATGCCCCAGCTCATGTTTGAATGGTCATCTGTCCACAGAAGTGTTGGCAGGTGTAGGGGGAGGGATTAAGAAGGATGTGAGCCTATGAGAGCTGTGGGGGGATTTCCAGCCACTCCAAACTTAGTTTGGAAGAGGCATGCTCAATAATTTTCCATAGATTTAGAAGTGTCCCTTTTAAATAGCAGGTTGAATATTAGTATTGATTGAAGTTTTACGCTGATCCCCATTCCCGCTATTTCAGTGGAAGCAGTGAGGATTCCATGGAAAGCCTACCAAGGCATGCACCATGTTGTCCTCTGACCCCTTCTCTATCACCACGGAAACGGACCACCAGCCTATCAAAGACGGAGCCCCCGCTGCTGCGGACCAATAAGAGGACGATCTACACTGCAGGCAGACCCCCTTGGTACAACGTCACTGGGACAACTTTCAAAGAGGCCTTTGTCATCGGTAAGAGAACATTTATGGGGTTGCTGCATTCGAGTACATCTTCTTTAAATGAGCTTAGTTAAATGCATTGAGTTTCAGGTTGGTGAAATATTATTTGTATCATTCCCTAATTCAGTCATTCAAATATGTTTAACACATTTAAGGGTCAACAACTCAAACAACACAAGGGGCAAATTCATGCTTTTGTTAGTTTATTTCAGAATTAAAGGCCCATTATGTTAATTAGAAATGCACTTGATAAAAGCTACTTGACTTGCACATGTAGGCCTACAGTATGTAAAAAGACAACGTAGCAGATAATGGTGTACACTTGAATGGTAAGGGCTTGACTTAAGCTTCAGGAGAATTTCTGCGGAATAATTTAGCTGTTTGAGTAATTTAATTTAAGTAAAAGTTATCTGCTAAAAAGTGGTCTGTTGGAGACTGTTTTATTCCCACGAGAGCACACACAGTCCTATATTACAACCAATCTTATCCTTTTTACCATCCCACATCTATTTAAAGTGAAAACACAACTCATAAAATGCGTGTCTATATTTTCCAATCAATGTTCGGTTGAAGATACGTTTTTTATTTGGGTATTCATTCGTTGGGTATGCATTTATTGAAATATTGGAATCCGAGTATTCGTTTTTTCACATTATTCATGCATGTATTCCCATTAATCCCTACTGTCTCCATATAAACCCACATGTTGAAATGTAATTGCCTGTCCTAAACTGGGTCAACAACACAACCTACACTGGGTCAACAACACAATCGATTGCAATTAGCTCTGTCTGTAAGAAGAGAGCGAGGCTATTCATTCAACACATACTCTTATTGGCTAATATATGATATTGGGCAGCTCTGATTTGGTCAATTGACATGTCAATCAAAGTGGACATTTTGAGCACATGGCTATGTTTACATGTGTGCTTACTAAAGATAAGAATGGAAGATTACCTCTGCCAGCTAATATAAAATGAATACAACAGCCAGCCGTGCAGTATTTATTAATGTAATGTGTTATGGACTAAATATTTTACTGGATTGTCTGGACCCTTGCCAATGTAACAAGATTGTTATGTACTATTGAAAACCCGCAAAAGGTCCTGCCACCCGCTTTGAATTTTAACAGGTTATGAAACATTAATTATAGTTGTGTTTTTAATATTGTTTTTGAGAACGAGTATTCAAATACTCGTTTGGAAATACCATCATGTACCTAACCTGTAAAATGGTATTCGGGACAGCCCAATTTTAAGATATACGCTGGAAAAAACTTTTTTATATGCCTAAAACATATTGATGAGCTTAGTTGGACATCCATTGCCGTCTGTAGTGGGCTTCAGCCTGTCGCACATGTCCACATGTGCGGCACATGTCCACGCGGCCAGAACATTTTGGAGGTGTGAGTGACGATATATACACCACGCATACTTGCGGCGGAGCGGAAAGTATGCGTGGTCAGCATAGTAAAACATCTCCTAGTTGCTTTCAGCAAAGAAATGAGCCATGCCACAGAGGGGAAGAAATGGTGTCTGTGCATGGGGGAGGGTGTCTGTGCATGGGGGCAAATGTAAGTGCCTTTTTGTTTGTGTGTGCTGAGAAATATGTGCGTTTCATGTTTGCCCAACCAATGTCCAGTGGTTAAACGCATCAGCTTGGTAGACATTATCTTATGTTGGCAGTCTGTTGTCGTCAATGGAGCGCAATGCCCGGCTATAATTTCACACTTGACTGCGGTTGATGTAGTTCCCATAAAGTGTCTCATCTTACCTTGTGCTACGGTCTCACAAAAATGTCCACGTTCACACAAGCAGTGAAATGTGTTTTCTCCACTGGAAAATGTCGCCCGGCATTGAAGGTCACTGCAAAAAGAAGGGAAGTGAGAAAGATGGGCGCAAATGCTTAAGCCAAATGGGAGTTGTGTGGTATGTTTTCAACAGGCAAAAGTACAAATTCAACTTTTACATCTATGGTAACTGCCAGCCAATCTCTTAATTAGTACAATATTGTACTTTATTTTAGTCTTGTCTTAATCTAAGGCATATTAAAACATTAACTTTCAGCGAAAAAGTAAATTACGCCAACATAAACGGTTCTTTTTTTTTTGTGTGTGTGTATTAGGTACAGGTAGGCGTTGATAGTTTATTCCTCCCTCCCCACTTGAGCCCCTCCTTAAAGTCCTTGGTACCACAGTCTAGTCTAGAGGCAAGTCACTGGTGTGACACTGGTGCCGGGGTAAAGCCCCAGTTGAAACGAGGCACTAGAGTCTAAATGGAATTTCCAATCATCTTGACCTGTAGTTATAGATTACCTGATGTAGATGTCAGGATTTTGAATATGCACACAGAATTTGTATTTGTTTATTCCTCAATAAATGTGTTAAAACATTGATTCCTGTACAAATGCCTACATTAGAGTAATGAACACAACGAAGAAGACAATTCTGTTTAGTTTAAGCCAACTTTACAGTTTCGGTCAGCTCAGCAGCTGGTCTGGGGTTCCATGAAGATGTTTTATTTTATAGTTGTTTTACATTTATTTTTTATGTTTAGAAAGGTATTCATAAAGTACAAAATAAAGTAATAACACTTCTGTGTTAAGCATGAACATGTTTTAATCTCGGAGGTAGAATTATTATCAGGCCAAGTAATGATCTTGTGAAAGATACTCCAACATGTTTACACTCTCTCTCAAAAATATACATACAACAAGACACTACTTAAATTTTTTATTGTCATTGCCATGGTGCTGACGAGAATCAGAGGTATCACGCCCAGTAATATTTCAGTCATTGATACTTTTAAGCCTTAACTGTAATGTAAGATAACTGGAGTAGTACATTGTTTTTGATGTTTTCTGTTCTTATTTTTTACCTCTTCTAATAGGTTGTATTGGTATTTTCCCAATGTGTTTTTTAATACTGATATTTGACATAGAACAACAATACAATAAAACATTTGACATATTTTAGTTGTTTCAGCCCTACTATAAACTAATAATTCATAGTAAGGCTGAGTAAATAATTGAAAATGTCGATACATTTATTGTCCTTATCGTGGCAAGTTGTATCACAATAATTGATATTGATTTATTGTCCTGGCCAAGACAGGCCTGGCCTGGGTCATAGTAAAACATCTCCTGCGGGTCTGTTCCAGCAAAGAAATAGATTGTGACACAGACAAAGTGTGTCTGTGTACAAGTGGACCAATTCTTAGTTTGCCTCAATGTCTTTTTGTTTATGTGTGCAAGTGTCTCATGTTTGCCTAACCAATGTTCAGTGGTTAAGCACATCAGCTTTGTAGACATTATCTTATGTTGGCAATCTGTTCCCTGCCATGGACCGCAATGCCTGGCTATAATTTCACGGCTGCAATTGAGGCAGTTCCTCAAAAGTTTCTCACCTTGAACTACAGCCACATAAACGTTCACATTCACACACAGCGAAATCAATGTCCTCTAACTTTGTATATTTTATAATGAAACTGACAATTCCACTGTGTGTGTGTGTGTGTGTGTACTGTAATTGTGAAGCGTTATGTTACATATTAAGGTGTCTGTGTAGGTGCAGTGGTTACCATACCGCTGGTAAAAGGTGACCAAACTTAAGGCTCTAGCCTACTGTACGGTATGTAGTACAATACAATGTTTAGGGCTGATCCCACATAGCACAGTGAGCCTTTTATTTTCCCTTTAATTGCCCATATGAGGCTGGACACAATTGTAATGGTTTCCTTGAGAAGTGAGGCATCAAATTACTTTTTTAGAAGTTTCTGCTGTTCCGCTTCAGTGGAGCCTATTACTGTACTATGGATGGGCGATTGGCCAATTTTACCCTTTTGAAATGTCCCATCACACGACCCTGCACTGCAGTATTCATGGTTTATGTCTTGTTCATTGTGTTTGTATTGATCAGCTTTGTTTTGTGTTCTCTGTTGCTGCTGAAGAGTTGCCAAACACAAATGTTGTATGCAGGCAATGCCAAATGGTGTGTAATCTAATTATGAGAATTATAATAATCTTGCAATTGTCCTGCAGAGACACAATGTACTGACGGCACCCTGGCTGCTACAGCATTTTAATTTCTCCCACCGCCTCTCTAACACACGGTGTACTATCATGTTTCTCCTGCCCACATTTCAGCCCAACATACTGTAGACCGCCCAACATGGCGTGAAACATTGAGGTGTGTGTGTGTGTGTGTGTGCGTGCGCACACCGTGCAGGGCTATCTGGCTGACATGAGCGGTTTGCCTGCTTCTATATTTTTAACCTGATGTGGCAGATGTGTAGCAGAGGTTTTACACTCAGTGAAAGACTGTGCTGATGGAAGTAGTGAGCAGAGCAGTGCTGTATGCTCTGTCCTCTGCAGCAGATTGATATGATTGTATTCCCTCTCTGTCAAGAAATTATCTGATGTTGCTTACAAGTTGGTCCAAAGTAAACTCCTGCTTGGGAAGCATCCTCTATGGCAGGTCTGTTCAATTCCGGTCCTTTAGATGTCTCCCTGCTCCAACACACCTGATTCAAATGAATAGGTCGTTATTAAGCTTCTAACGACCCATTCATTTGAATCAGGTGTGTTGGAGCAGGGAGACCACTACAACATGCAGGCCAGTGGGTCCCCAGGACAAGGGTTGAATAGCCCTGCTCTATTGGACCACAGCCAGAGAAAGATTGACAAGGTCACCCTTACCACACAGCAAATTCTACAATATAAGAGTTCACAAGCTCCATTTTTTTTGGCCATTTTTACACGTCAATTGAGCCAGTCAGAGCTGTCCAATAGCATATACCTCCTTTATTAGCCAATGAATGTGTTGTGGTCTCAAGGTCTTAGGCGCCTCAAGGGGCGGTAACCCTCGAACACCGTGGTGGACACCAGTGGTCAGGGAAGC
>JAODUH010010458.1:0-13847 GCA_027564835.1 Typhlichthys subterraneus
TTTTTAAATATCTCCTCTTCTGACGTTCGCACAGGATTGTGGGTATTTTTAGACCGCAAAGGATGCACACATGCATCTTTCAAAATCCTCTGATCGAAGGACTGAGTCCTTGGTAGAATTCTAAAACATCCTAGACATTGGAACGGTACTTTGTCGAGATTTGATGACGTAGCATCCTTGAAATCCAGCCGCTAAGGATCTTTCCTTGACATTGAGAAACACCCCATATCTGTTAAAAATCACCACAGGACACTTTATGTAAAGTCTGGGACACAGCGCTGGCTAGTCTTAGCCTCCATCCATCAGCACTACTTCACATAAGCAACTCCATGATGAACCTCTGACACATATACATACATAAGCTCAACAGCGCTTTACGAAATTGAGAAGTAGATTTCATTGGCTGTTAGCATTGTCACTCACGAAGTCTGTATGGGTAATTCTGGTGCAACGCTAGTGTAGTAGCCTACTTTATTTACTACTTTCAATCGTTACATGTATTTGAAGCACCAACATTAGGCTAGCAGAACAATTGACAACTGACTTTTCGTAAAATCCTTATTTAAAGAGTTTTACGCCTGGAACCCTTTGGAACTATTTGATTTGGAGCTATAAACATTTAATAACAACGGAAAAAAGGTTATGTTATTTATGGTATGTTATTTATGTCCATAACATATTGTAATAGTAAAGGAACTGCGCATACCAGAACCCGTTGTGAATCCCAGAAAATGCATATTCTTCCTTGGTTAATTAGTTATCATATTGTGTATATTATACTATTATAACAGTATAATACAATAGTTTTCATATTATTTATACTTCTAACATAAACAATCATACTTTTCAGCGCTATCAACACTCACTAGCAAATATGACTTCATAGAGTTTGAAACACCGATCTTCTCTGAGTTCCGAACAGCACCGAAGCGCTAAAGCAAGATCGCAAGATTAGGATGGTATCATGAGGATAGAGTTGGTAAATGGATATATAGATAGATAGTGTTCATTCATCCATTAGGATTGTGGGTACTGTAGTAGTTATTCGTGATATTGTGAATAAATTATGTTTATCTTAAAACAAGGTTTATATCATACGAACTTGTGGCTTTTACCTGAGCATATACAATTGATTCACAACATTGTAGCTGTTTGGCTTGGTTCCAAGCTTAAGATATCTTATAGAAGGATTTTCTGAAAAGTCAATGTAGAAAATGAGAAAGTGAATGGGAAATGTACTTACAGAACCACCCTGTTGCTCTATAAAAGCTGGCTCTGTCAGACTAAGCCCCTCAGCCCCTCCCATCACTCAGCTCCTTGAGCATTTTTCAAAGTTGTAGTGGGTGGAGTCAGGCTCAGAGCTGGGGTGCAGTTATACATTAAAGGAATAATGCATGATCTTGTCTGCAACTAGATGTCACACTAAGCACCAGCATCTCAGACCACAACAAATGCTTTGTAGGCCACACACAAGCACCTGACGTGTCATTGACAGGCAGAGGATGTAGTCACAGCACCAGAATATGAGTAGTAAGATATCCACAAGCGCACTACCACTGCCTCAAATCAAAACAGCATCGCTCAGTATTCTATGTGTGATACTGAGCAATACTGTTTTGATTTGAGGTCGAAGTTGGCAAGAATGACCCTGCCTTTAATGAATCTAACAACTTTGTGAAGCAAAGCACTACGGCTTCATGAGCGGTGTTCACCACTTTCTTTATGATACTATTTACGGAGCCAGGGCTGTGTAAAAGTATCTTTTCAACATGCACAGAACGGTAAGCTTGCAAAATGCGAGATTTGTTGAATTTGTATTAGCTTACATTTAGCAATAGCATAATTTACCTTTAACAATACATTAATATAGTCGAATTCTCTGTGGCACATCATGCCCTTGATACATTCTTGCTGGCTGTGTCATAGACCAGTGGTTCCCTAAGTGGGGTCCGCGGACCCACAGGGGTCCATGGCCTATAGCTTGGGGGTCCGTGAAATAATTAGTGTGTGTTGAAAAAGTGCATCTGTCTATGGAGAACATAGACCTAACCTGACGTGCGTCGTTCTCAGGAGCTGCTCATGGCCATATTAGGACCTCTGGATATAAGCCATTTTCCCTATGAGAAACATGAATGGTTTCAAAATGTGTATGACAGACCATATGTAAGCGTCTTGTGTCAGAGAAGGAACATTTAAGTGTGCTATCAAACATATTTCTTTGTAGAAAATGCAATTTTCCTTAGTGATAGTCATCTGGGACTTATGTTTGCACTATACAGTAGTATAGCCTACAATATCATGAATAACTTTTCTAGCCTGTGGTGCTTTAAATAATTGATTAAATAATTGATCACATCATTAATTCACAAATGCTGATATTTCTTTGTTAAAATGTGTTAAAATAAAGTAATTAATAACAATATATAATATAGGCCTACTGAGAGTTTATGTTTGATATTGTAAAACAAAGAACTGAAATGTTATTGTTTTAGAAGTACAGTTGCTGCTCTAAGATAAACGGAACAATTTATTATTCTACGTTATTTTGGGTTTGCAGAAATGTGCCGCGAGTGCCGCATCCTCTATGACCATTGTGATTGGTTTTCTGCTGGCAGGCTGAGCTTGTGTTTCATTCCAGTCATGTTCGTTCGCCTCCCGGGCTGCCGTCTCCTGCAGCAATCTGTCTGAAAAATGCACACATAACATCCTGTGAAAATAGCTTTCTGCAGGGACAAAAATGAGACGTCCTATCAAAAGCTCCTGTCCCTCCCTGCATAGGCTGTAAGCGGTAAGTTGATGGCAACACATTTACATTACAGGCTGCAGAACATTCTCGAAGGTCAGAGCAGCACTTATACGACACTTCACATACACATTTCCTGAGATATCCCTTTTAAAGGGACCCTCCTCGATTGTGTGTATATTATACGGTATGTCAGGGAAATCAATTTGTTGTGAAATAAAGAGTGAGCAAGGGCAGAAATGTCAGGTTTTGCGGGTGTCATAACACCATCACCGTGCATATACCTCTAAGTAACACATCGGAAAAATTACACATAGGCCAAATATCTGTGTGAGTGACAGTTGGGGCCCTGTGGACGGACATCTTTGGTCACCAGAGTTTAATCACCAAGGCCGGCAAAGTCATCCTGCCTGGGCAATGTCAAGCCTGGGCAATTTAGTTTGATTCATTGCACACTTAATAATGTTCTTATTAAAACTCCTTTCCTCATTTAAACTGTAAAAGAAACTCTGTCCAAGTACATAATCAGAAAGCCAATGGCCAAAAATACAATTAAAGTAGGGAAGGGGGTTATTTCATTACAGACCCTTATATCCCTTTGGAAGAGGGATGTGTTAGATCTGATTCTCAGCCTATGATTATCCAGCCGTTGGCTATGAGCTGGACAGCTCTGAATCAATTGTGTTCAAGGAGACTCTCACTGGGGCAGTGTAGTACTTAAAGAAGAGAGGCAGTCTATTGAAAGCAGCTGGTCTTGGTTAAACAGCCGATCAGGTAGTCCCATTTCCCAATGCAGATGCACCACCTTATGAATATTCATCCATACAGAGGAGACAAATGAGAGCCGCGCCAGTATTCCATGCAGCATTCAGACAAACCTCGTCGTGTATCCGCTCTGGTTAAATGAGCAGCCACAGTGGCTTGATGGGGAATGAATTGTCTTGATGTGTGTCAGCCAATCAGGATGTAACACAAGCCCTGACCATGCTCACACTGATACTCTGCGTTCAGGATGGTGGAACGTTTGCTACAAAGTTCATTGACCGCAAACGGCAATGGACTGAACAGCAGGTTACAGAACAGATAAGAGTTCATATAGGCTGTGGGCTGAACAACGCTCACATGGCTAACAACAACAAAGCAATCGTTTGTGCTTTACTGCTGTAGATTCTTGTGTTTCAGATGCACAAGATGATGGTAGAACCAGCGTGTCTCTAGAACCACTTCTGTCGATGCGTAGCACACTGTTCCAATTGAAGGATGTGTCCGTAATGTGTCGACATATTCCATTTCAGAATTTCATGCATTTTATATCAGAATGAGACGGCATACATTTAAGATGGAAAGATGTAATAAAAGCAACATTTGGTAATGATACTACATAGTGATGATGACTTACTATGACACTATCACAAAAAATAATATTAATAATAATAATAATAATATATTTAATTTAGTATGCCTTTCAAACCACTCAATGTCATCTTAAATTCCAAATAGGCAAATACAGAGATAAAAAACATTTCGCTGAGACATATACTATAGTAATAAACATTTGACCAAAACAATTTGGGAAATATATACCAGCATTACCAGCAGAAACCAGTATTAACATATAGCCTACAGTTGTCTTGGCTATAAACAACCCAGTTAAAGCTGAACTCCTCAATTATACATCTCACACTGAAGGTACAATCTTTTGGAGTTTCAAACCAAAACAATGTTTTGGTAATGCTAGTTTTAACCACAAAGGATAATTCCAGACACACATGAATGTGCATATTTTTTAAAACAGTAAATATATATATACAGTATATATATATATATTTTTTTTCCTTTAAATATGTTGATAAATATTAAAATCATTACATTTATGGAGTTCTGTGTTCATTAGTGCTATTTTCGATACATCATCTATCGTAAAAATGAATAACACTACTTTAAAAGCATTTTTTACACAGATAGTTACGACGCATTTGATTAACATCTGACCTTTCGGTTTTAGTGAGCTGAAATTGGAATCTCTTACGAGTACACCCATATAAGCAGAGTAGAAATTGGTACTCATTGTGTCCTTTAGCTCCACAATGGAAATCTATAAGCGTACTCTCCTCTGCAGTGGAATGAGTCTATAGATCTGAGGCTGGCTGACCGCTGGTACTTGACTTGTCTGCTCTCCTGACAAGTTCCTACTTACTTATGCCCAGCCAGTCAAACACGGGTGGGGGGCCCAGACATGTTTATATTGTTTGTCTGCACTTCTGGAATAGATCTGCTCAACTGGGGTATATCTGCACCCTGCTCTTCCCCAGTGAACTGCTTTCCTCTGACACAGTCAATACCACCCAATGCTATTGAGTTGACATATTGATGTGATGCAGGCCAGGTTGCTAAGAGGCATGTGGTCACGGTAGATTGAACATGTTGTAGGTTGGAGAACACTGTGGTATCACAGCCCAAGACAGGCAGTTGACAAATAACGTCATCATAATATATTACTGTAACAATAATAACTCTTTATGCCTTGTCTTGTCTATTTGTCTCTTTATGAAAGGCACATGAAATGGATTAAAGACTAGATAGACTTCTGTAGACTTCTGGTGTCTATCAATGAGTAAAACATATTAGAAACATGGTGTTTTAATAATAAAACATTTGAGTAAAATCAATAAATAAATACAAGTAATTAATAACAAAGTAACTAGCCTTGTATGCCAAATTAAAATTGACATTCGCCTTTTTTAATTGCCAAAAAATACATAATAGAAAAACAATACACCAACATACTGAAAAGCAGCACCAGCAGGCGGCGCTGGTTCACTAGTCTTCTCGATCGAATCGCTTGGTAATATATAGTTCAATGGGTAATACTCATAGAATCATAATACTCAATCGGCAAGGTGTTAAAATGCCAGCGGGTGGATGGAAACATGGCAGAATATAGAATCAACTAAAGAAAAACGACATTTTCCTTTCTTCCTCTGCATGTTAACTCTTCATACTTACTGACGCAGAGAAGAAGAAGCAGTCTCCTCCTTCAATGCCCCTCCGTATCGCGCCATCCCCTTGAGGAATAAGAGGGGCTTATGCCAAAACAATTCAATTGTATTTAGTTGAGGCTTCCTTTTATCTATTCATATGAGTATTCAAATAGGGTATTTGTTATTGTCAGTCATATGTTGTTCTTAAAACGTTTCTCTATAGAGTAAATTAACTATTAAATTAATTTACCAATTCGTGTTGACTTATTATATATAATAATACATGTTACATTTTAATGTTTATTTTGAATAGGCCCATAATTATTTTGAAAATAATTAGTTATCATCATCATCATCATGGCAAATTTCTGATTGGTTGTGAATCTGGTAGCCTCCCTAATAAGTGTTTTGGTGCAGGCAGCCACCTCTCGTCGACCCTTTTCGCTTTTGAGGTTAGCCGTCCCATGGCCCATTTCGTGTTCTTTTGCAGCCACACAGTTCCTCGGATTGTCCACCATCAGCAAGGTGCCATTAGAGCCGTTTGTTTGCAAGGTAAGCAGCTATGAGAAGTGACAGCGGTGGAATTGCTAATGCACTCTGCCATGTCATTTCTACGTGAAAGCCCCTGCAGGGAGGGCCTGATTAAAGCGACATTCAACCTCCTACATGTCGTGGGCCCGGTCTTCATTAGCATATGGGTTCAGCTGACATGCGAAGAGAGCGCCCTGATGTTAGTGTTGCTGCACTGGGCATTTAATTTAAATACACCGCCGCCTGTAAGATTGCTTTCAATGTGGTTTATTAATGGCCCAGATAATAATATTACCAGCGGCTGCGTGTATAGGCCTAAATACTGTAGCGTTTCACTGGTTTCAGCAGCTAAGAGAAATTGTCAAAAACCGAAGAACATAAGGATTCATTATAACTCTGATCTTTAAATAGAGGTTGTGATATGTAGCCTATAAATAATCAAACACACAAATAAAAAATTCTGATTCACTATAGATTCTTTTTTCTTTACCAATCTCAACATTTCTCTGTGTTCACGTGATGCCATGCGGGTCAGTGGCGCGTTAGTGTTATGAATGGGACACTGCTGGGTGGAAGACGCTTGCAGGTATGTACTGTGTAGCTCTAGTATGTGTAAAATCCATTGCTTTCTGACCTCCCTTTAACACACTGGGACAAGTTGTCCATCAAATGTGCGCTGGCCCGGCAATGTGGAGAAATCATGCCTGAACTAAGCCTGTTTCACTGAAGGGCAAATGTGTAACAAATATGTGACAAACATGTCATGAGAATGTCCTTTAAAATGCAAAGATGACAAACATAAATATACAGTATGTCTTCTCTGTCTTGCATACTGATTGTGAGTCAGATAGCCAATAGGTGCAGTAGTCCTGGATTTAAGGCTGTGGGTTCAATAAACACATGCCCAACCTACAGTGCTACCTTTATTAAGCATCTCTGAGCAAGATGCCTACACCCAATACCTGTTACTGTAGGCCTACTCACTATAGTTTGCTTTGGATATAACCATCCGCTAAATGGACTGCATTTATATAGCGGTTTTCTAACCTTTCAGCCACTCAATGCGCTTTACAGTATTTTACCTCACATTCACCCATTCACACACACGGCGATTGCTGCCATGCAAGGCGCAACCAAATACCGAGAGCAGTTAGGGATTAGGCATCTTGCTCAATGATGCTTACAGGTAGGTCAACACCGGGGGTCGAACCCACAACCTTTCGGCTGCGAGCCCAACACCCAGACCACTAGATCATCCTACTAAATTGCTTTATTGGAATTGTTTGATTTAGCCCACTGGTTCTCTAGTGTGGCTCTGTCCGACTATTGCTCACAGCTAAAGGTTTTTGCTGAGCTTGTAGTCTAGAAACCCTTTTTGCTTTAACGTTTTCACAGCCACCCTGCTGGCAGACCAATCAGGGTGGGTAAGTGAGATGACGTCAAGCGTGCTTCGAAATGGTGGTAGGCTTTAAATGAGGCGATCAAAACGCTCTCCAATAGTTTCAATATTAACCAGAGGTCTATGCCCAGTACGAGGCGACGACTGCAAACTTATCCCAATGGAGCGTGCCGATCATATTTCACCAAGTGAATTTTACTTACACCAGACTAGTGGTTCTCAACAAGGCAGGGTGAGATGCAGTCTCGCGGGCCATGAGTTGATTACATGATTTTGAAAAAATCTGTTGTTACACTAGTTATTATATTTACAGAAACATCAAAACAAACAGGTTTTGTGTTGTGTGGATTTGTGTCCCTTCTGGATGAGTTTCTGACCTCCCCTACAGCCTTATGTTTTCTCTCTTTATACCCTTATAGTAACCTGGCATTCCAGATGGATTGTTGTCACAAGTCCATCTGGGGAGCCGTACAATGAAACTGTTTGTGAATGGCTGTACTTTCAAGAAAATACTTGGCAGTTGATTGGATGACCCATCTGGTCGTTTTCGCTGTTGGCACCATGGTCGGCACACCTAAGCCACGCCCTTATAGATGTAAACACGACGCTGATTGGAAAGTTCAGTTGCTACTCGGACATTCAAAATGATCCCGAGGCTTTCCAGACTGATTCTCAAGGCAAAATTAAACTGAAGCTCGTAATATCAGGATGGCGTCGCGAGGCTACCCATATAGCCACGTCGTGCACGTTTGTGCACAGTTGTGCTACAAATGTGAGCTAGCTGGGGAGGACATTTGCGGTTATAATGCGATTATCTTTTTCAATTAAACGCAATATTGAGATTTCCTTATCATGGTCACAGCGTATGCTTATGCAGCAAACATTTTGTGGCACATAACCCAGCATTACCCACACTAACATGACGATCCTGAGCTGGTTTAGCACTGGGCAAATATTTAATGTCACCGCTAAAGACATCATCACCACGGCAAATACATGAAATAAATAGATTCTGCTCAGAGCTGCCCCTCCTCTTTGCCTAAATGGATATTGGATCCCCGGGCTGCACCTATACCTTTCGCGTCTTCTCGGCAATCTGCACTGTCTGGCTTTGTGGTGGCAGTCCCTCCATGGCACCGACCCCCACCCCTTCCCCATCCGAGACGCACAGGCTTTGACTTTGAAGTCTGGGGAGCGCCTGATGATAAATATGCTAATGTGTCTGGAGGTGGGTGACTCGCCGCAGAAGATAGCGTCGCCGAGAGAAAGTGCCACCCAACGTTTAATATATGGAAACCAGGAGAGCGGGATGGATAGTGGGTTAGCGGGATGGGCACTGTTTCTACAGATAGGTCCTTTACAAGGGTACACAACGGTTGTTACGGAGCGCTTAGTGACATTCGTCTGATTCTTAGCGCAGATCTTCGGGGAATTATGTGACAGTGGTGTGAAGCTATTAGATGGGATATGGTCACTTTACGTGATTAATTGCATCTTCTATTTCCCAGCTAGCATGCACGTCATGTATTATAGATGCACCGGTTGGAAATCAGGAGTCAGTCAAGTGCCAGTTTTCTTTGCAAGGATGCACCAAATTCACAGATGATGGGAGTTGAAATTGTGTGTGGCATTTGTTGTTAGGCATCGCCTTGTATGGCGTTGTGGCATATGTACTAGACCAGTTATTTTTAAACCTTCTTTAAATGTAATATATATAGTAAAATACCAGAGCCATATGCTGTATAAACATACGCACACACGACATGAGCTTTCAGACTGATGTACATTATTTAGCAGCATGAGTGAACCCTTTAAAAAGACATTAATATTTCCACGACGGTGAACTTCCACACCAACACAGGGCCGGAAAAAAGAACACGCGCCGGTTAATGGGATTCTACGATTCATACGCTTTCTGCCTGTGGGTTTATTCTGCTATTCTGAGGGCACTCTCGCAGAAGCCTTTTCTGTTTACCTCTCAGAGTGAGACCTTGGCAAACACACGCAAGCTGTCTCCGTGCGTCTGCACCAGGCTGCGCTCCCCGTCTAAAGGCAAAGTTTGACACCCTGAGGGTGACAATCATGGATCTGTAGCGGGATTGTCAGAAAACCATCCACACATACGACTCACTGTAGATTTGTGGAGAAAGACATACATAGGTGCATAGTAGCTATCCGTAGGTAGACACAGGAATTATTTTGTATTCTTTTCTAGTTCTAGTTTGGTTAAGTAAAAAAAAAAGAGCACTTTTTCTCAGCAAACAACAAAGCACAGCACAGCATTTTCCCTCTGTTCAAATTGTAGAATGAATTCAACACTCTGTTGGTGTTGGAAGTGTATATCACACTCATGTTTGACACTCAGACTTCATTTTTCTTTTCTAATTGTTCAAGTATGCAGAGAGAGCTCTAGGTGTCACTGTTGACGTGGCTTTGAGCTCCACCACTGTCCGCTGTCTCCGGGCCAGAGCCAAAGCTAGAGCGACCGTACCACCGCAGCCAACACCACCAAGCCCCCTCACCCCCCACGCCCCACCCCTTTTTATTCTCTTTCGGTACAGGAGACGGCGTGAGAGTCAGATGTTCAGAATGTGCAGGGCATTGTCTGCCCGAGATGTTCGATGGGCTGGCACCAAAAGGTGACATCTGGTGACTAATGTGCTCAGATGTGAATGCAGCTCCCTCACTTCTCTGGAGCAGCAGCTGCTCTACAAAGGCATAAATGAGAGAGAGAGAGGATGAGAGAGAGGGGGGGGAGAGAGAGAGAGAGAGATAGAGAGAGAGAGAGAGAGAGAGAGGTAGAGAGAGAGGGGGGGGAGAGAGAGAGAGAGAGAGAGAGAGAGAGAGAGAGAGAGAGAGAGAGAGAGAGAGAGAGAGAAGGGTATGGGTTTGGTGGGGTGGGGGCTGCAGGCCCAAGGACATGGAGGTAGGGCGTTGGGTTTGAGTAGTGTGTTTGTATGTTTATAGAGTGCTGGGCCTGTGTGCGTGTGTGTCCGTGTGCACTACGCACCAAGCAAGTTGTCTGCCTCAGAAAGGGGGGTGTATTGGGGGAGGGGGGAGGGGGGGAAGAGGTTGGGTATGTCATGGGAAAATCAATGACTTTCTGTCTGATTCGTAGAGGTAATACATTACCTCAGAAACCAACCATTCCTCTCTCGCTTAACAAAGAGGCCGCGTGGATCTCGGCCTTTTTCTGGTTCTGCGTTCCAATGCCGCTAATACATTGTTAACAACAAGTCACTGAATGCTAAACTACGGTGTCTGTGTCGACTTGGGTCTAGATGCACAGAAAGTGCATCACTGCACAAATAATAGTGTTTATTTTGCACGCTGCACTCAATATATTCCAGGAAAAACGTTTCTCACGGTAAATAAATATATATTCTACTTTGCTCATATAGATCCATCCTTCTGCCATTGACATATTGTGTGTTTCTAGATACCCCACCCTTTCAGCCTGTGTGTGTGTGTGTGTGTGTGTGTGCGTGTGCGTGTGTGCGTGTGGGTGTGTGTGTCTAGATACCCCACCCTTTCAGCCTGTGTGTGTGTGTGGGATACCCCACCCTTTCATCTTCTGTATGTGTGTGTGTTTGTGTGTCGGTGCACCCTAGCTCTGGCCCCGTTATCCCCCAAAAGGTCACACCCAGTGTAGATGTCCTTATGACCCCGGGACCCTCCACTCTGCTGTGAAAGGAAGCCCTGTCCATAGAGTTTGTGTTGTCACGACATTGAGGAGGTATCCAGATGTAACAAGAAAAGGTAAATAACAATGGGCCGCCTTAACGAGAGACCTTGCCACACTTAAAGGTGGAGTCAGCGATTGTAAGCTAATATGCTTCGTCAAATTCGGGGCAAACTGCCTGCGGTTTGCTAGCTAAACCGGTCTGTGTGCTCTGGCTGTGTAACTGGGAACACAAACACTATCCCAGCCTTGACAATGTGTGTTCAATATAGAAGGCGGAGCTTCCGAGGGCATTGCAGGGAGAGGTGTTTTTGTTTTGTTTTTCGAGTTTAAAACAGCAACAAAAACAACCTTTCCCCAGAATCGCTGACTCCACCTTTAACTCTCCTCAATTGGGTGTATACTGTCTGGCAACCAATTTCTGGGAACGTCCCTCGTCTCTTCGTTCATCCGACTGGCCTGTAGCCGTCCTCTGCATACCTAACACGTAGTAGCGATTTGATATTCTACAGTTCTACATTTCTGTAGTTCCTCAAAGTACCACTAGGGGTACGCAACTACGCATTGACACATTTGCTCCAAGGGGAAGTGCAGAGAAGGGTGCAGGCCTATAGGGGCGATAGAGAGGGGGAAGGAGAGAGCAATGCAGGCAATGTAGCACTCAGGTGCGAGAGGGGCATGCCGCGCTGCCGATTCCAACCACAAGGGGCGTTCTGGACCCAAATGTGCCCACCCCTTTTAACAAGCGAGGGCTCCATGTTGAGTCCTAATCAGTGCATCGCTCATTAGGCCTGACGTGGGCTAGTGCCGGTCCGCGCTCACGGCCAGAGATCCATGCGGTTGTCCCGTAATCACGCCAAAATGATTTGTACCCTTTCCTGCTCGTGAGAGAGGATCACACAGACTCATTGTGGATCAGCACCCTCCAACATGTGGTCATTTGTGGCATTCATATGGACATGCTGCTTCTTGGAGGACACTTGAGCCCCACTTAAAAGGCGTCATGGGCTGCTTTCGATTAAGAGGCGCTAGACTGCTTTAGATTTGATGAACAAGAAGTGCATATGCATTCCCAGAAGAATGTTAATGAAACACATTCCTCCTGGTTTCTCGTGGAAACCAGGATGGATTTAGGGATAAGGAGGTGGGGGGGATGGGGTCCCCCTTCACCAAAAATAAAATGGTTCTCAACATGGAGGAGGGTGTCAATTCTCTGAAGGAAAGTAGCATTTGCCTGTAAAGATTTTCTATGGCTTTGTCCAGTTGGCCACTTGCACCCTTGTGTCTGAGCCTTTAATATTAACATAGTAAAGAATGTGAACGTGATTTCATTATATTTCTGTTGAAAATAAATAGAGTCAAACAGTGTTGACTGATAAGAAAGACCTTGCGTGCTTCGATTAAGCTTTGCAGTCAGTCAGACTGTTATACTTAAAGCCCTACTGATCTTTTGTTAAACGCTTAACTCTAAGACACATTAACCTAAATATAAGTTAAATGTATTGTAAGCCAATACACCTTTTGTCAAATACACCAAATATCTCTAGCTAGCTTACTGTTCTCTATGCGTTTCCAATGTGTGGGGTGGAGCTTCTGATTGGAGCACCCTGGCATTGAAGGGAGGGGTGTTTTTGTTTTGACTCGAGTTTTAAATTAGTGTTAATAAGTGTTTTTGATAATTACTTACTTTACCTTTTAAAATGGCTCTATATAAAGTGCACCAGCATCTCAGACCAAACCAAATGATTTGTGGGCCACACACATACACACACACGCACGCACACACACAACCACATGCACCAACATGCACGCATGGAAGGCCAGCTATGAAAACAAAGAACAGAGGAGCTCGGATTACAATGCACACAGAGGGAGTGTGATGTCATTTTCTGCTCAGAACGCCATTACTTTGTTATATGTTTACATAGAAAATAGTTGTTTGATGCCACATTGATGTTTAAAATATCATATATCATCATATGTCAATGTAAACTCTGCAACAAACATGAACTTGAAGAAGATTAATTCTAACAGTGGAGACAGAGATCGGCTTTGTCTTTGACTCATTCATGAGATACAATGGAAATGAACTTAATACATTGCCAGTACTTCGAACGAGCGTTGGGTCAATGCAAATGTCTGCATGAAACATACCTCTGAAACTTAGTTTCTGCTGATACATACCTCTGAAATGTACCTTCTGTTGAAACATACCTAAATGTACCTCTGAAACGTACTGTTGAAACATCCAGCTGAATCTTATCTTCTGTTGATACTAAAACATAGGTTCTATTGAAACATACTGTACCCAAACGTACCTCTGAAAATGTACCTACTGTTGAAACATACCTATATGTACCTCTGAAACGTACTGTTGAAACATCCAGCTGAATCTTACCTTCTGTTGATACTAAAATATAGGTTCTGTTGAAATATACTGTACCCAAACGTACCTCTGAAAATGTACCTACTGTTGAAACATACCTATATGTACCTCTGAAACGTACTGTT
>JAODUH010010458.1:13947-29598 GCA_027564835.1 Typhlichthys subterraneus
GAAACATCCAGCTGAATCTTACCTTCTGTTAATACTAAAACATAGGTTCTGTTAAAACATTCTGTACCCAAACGTACCTCTGAAAATGTACCTACTGTTGAAACATACATCTGAAACAGCTGTCAGCCTGTCTTTCATGTAGGTCAAATTACCAACTGGTGTTTGGCCTCTTATTTGGACGTCATATTATTGCCAAATGAAACTGAATGTTTCTGCATGTTGGTAGTTGGGTTTCCAGTGTTGGGCAAGTTACTCAGGAATTGAAATAAGTTACTAGTTACTTGATACTCATTCAAAAATAAATAATATTACTTTACTTATTACTGTGTAAAACAAGTAATTAGTTACATTACTAGTTACATTACTACATTACTTTCATGATCACTACCTTGTATTTCTCCTTCTGAAAAATGACAAACTGCATCCAGCTCATTTTATAATTGAATCCTCTTAATTGGAACAATAATGAACCTTAGGAGTCAACAATCAGCCACAGTGAAAACATTGCAGCCTCTCAAACCAGATGATTGACAGGTTGGTTCAATTAGCCTACCATAAGTTTGCTATAGGACCAGAAGTATAGTTCTTGTAACGCAGCATTATTACTGTTTTGGAAAAAGTTACACTACTAGTTAATGGAAAACAGTAATAATATTACAGTAAGTGAACTAGTTACAGTAAAGGAGGACAGTAACTAGTTACTGCCCAACACCGGATACCAATATACTGATAATCATCCAATATCTAATTACATGCAACAGCAGTTAATAACTGTGATGTTTTATCTCTTACCAACAAAATCTGCAGTACAAGGTTAAGAGGGACACTAGCCCCCCCCTTTCACATTGTTCACGTTCACATCTATTGTGCCTATAGGACAGATAAGATAAGGTCCATTAATGAAACTTGGAGTTTTACATGCTTTGCTCAAGAGCTGTTTAAAAAAGTGTACTGTTGCCCGGCCATTGAGAGACTAAACTAGCCAACCAGACCCAACATTCACAAAGGGTCTGGACATGCTCCATTGGGAAGTGTTTGAGGTCCTTGCCTCTTACTGGGCGTAGACCTATTGTTAGATTACAGGGTTCCCTGACAATACACTCAGCGAATATTCTGCTGAGAGCAACAGTCGGGTGGAGCCAAGCTAAGACTAAACTAGACTAACAAGTCAATTGCTATCTGGACAGCACAGATAATTTGTGAATAACTTCCCACATGCATGCCGTTCCCATTAATTACAAAAAAATAATTAATTTGAGTGTGCATAAGAGAGGACAGTTAATCTTTTTTTTGGGTCATTAAATATTATTAGTCATGCAATTCAAGTTGTGCCTGGGAGCCACAGTCTAATTTGTATGGAGTCTTCTCTTCCTACGTTCTATGTGTTCAAATGGAAAACACTAGAACACTCCAGGGTGATGACACAGAATCCACGGACAGCTTAAGGAGCCCAAGAGAATGTAATGAGCAATATTTAAAATGAATTAAATAATATATAAAAAAATTTAGATTCTACAGCCTTTTGGTTATAATAGAAAATGTCTCCACAAAGTTTTTAAGCATTCATTCATGAAGTGCAGAGTTGAAAATTAATACTCATGAGTAGTGGTTCATCCAATAAGCCTCGTGTCTGAATAATGACAGCAGGGTTTGCCTTGCGTTGCTTCATGTTAATTCAGCTGATCACAGAAGTGTGTTTTCATTACGGGCAATCACAGAGGCTCCAATCTGACACAAATGAGACTCTGTGCCAATTAATGAATAATTCCATCAGTTAAATATGTCTGACATTGCTATTATCCAATGCAATGTGGCTACAGAAGTATTGATCCCCGCGAATTATTTTTGTTAATCTTTTCCGTTTCATTGATTATTTTCTTTGGCGAACACATGGTCAATCGCTAATGTGCCTCTCTATTGCTATTACACATCAATCATCTAATCATTTGCACAGTGTTCCCAGATTATAATGCTATTTAGCATGGCCTCTGTAATGCTGTATTGATCGCTAAAGCATTAGCATTTATACAACTATCAATAGAGGAGAGTAGTTCCCATTTTGGTCGCTGCAGTGCCATGGCATGTGATATCAAGTTAGAAATGGCCATGTTATTGAAAATTCCCTCTTACTTTCAGAGCAGGGTGAGAAAAGGGGCCGGCCAGATCTCTATTAGCGACCCAGGATTTTCTCCCATGTGTCATGGTGAGTGTAATTGCAATGTCACACTTCAAGGACTTTATGTGGGTGGACTGGTGGTCTTTCACAAGAGAGAGGACTATAGTCAAAATACCAATTAATGAAGGCCGGGAAAATATGACCTGCGACGCTTCAGGTTCTGTACCTACCAATGGGAGAGCCTGTCGATTGAAATTGTATCCCATCAGCCCTTGGTTGTGGGTCAGCGCTCTGAGTCAGCACCGGCAGATTACGCTAGGCTCTCCCCGGATTGTTCCCATGCCCTTGAGCACACGCACCCTACTTATTTCATGTCTATGAATTCACAGCTTTCGAGATGAGAGACACATTCCCCAGCCTCCTCGGCAGTGTTTTTGAACGGTTAGGCCTGCGCCATGCCATTCCGGCAGAGAGATTGGAAACAGAGACTGCTCAACAGACGGCACTTCCGCATTCTGATTCGAAGGGGGGAAGGGGATTTCCCCCCTTTATGCAGACCAGAATTACCCAGCATTCCATGCAAGTCAATGGGGAGGTCCATGGATTTCACCACAGTATTGCCCATTATTCCTCTCTGCGGGCTTTAATGGATATTTTGAGTATATACCATTAATTCCCAAGTACCTATGATCAATCTGAAGCCACAACGATATTTCTGGAGCTAACCATTTTGGGGTAAAGTCACTTTGTTTCAGGCCATATGTGGTAGATTTACCGTAGCTGTCTGAGCGCTGCCTACCACAGCCTCCTCAGCAAAATGCCGTTAGTGACACGCCCGCTTAAGAGACCGGAAGACAAACGGCTGCCGTCATTCTGTGTGGCTTGCCATGCAGAAAGAACGTCCATGTCACTGTCAGTATATAGTCCCAGCCTCTTCCGTCCATTAGCACTGCGTTACATACAGTAAACAACTTGTGCTGAACGTCTGATACATGGACCACTGTAAGCATGTTAGCACTATCAGGAAGTGGGTGAGTAGATTTTCATTGGCTGGTAAGACTCATAATCATAAGACTATACGTCATTACGCTATAGTGCGGTGCTTTATTTACAAATTTCGGTTTTCCTTTTATTTCAGCCGTAACCATAGCCTACTTATTTAAGACCTGCAAACAACTAGACTGTGTAATTACGTTTTCCAATGAATTACTCAGCATATGTTTAATGTCCGATTTGGTCATTGAGATGTAGTTGGTCGCCGTGCATGTCAATGAAAAAAAAGAAGGCAGGTCTTGACTCAGTAAGTGTCCCAGACTTTACACCAAGCAAAGGCTGGCTCTGTGAGACATAGGGCACAACCACCACCACCCCCTGGTCTGATCTCGTCGTCAGCCCGTCTGTCTCTTGTGACGAATGACTGCATGTCGCCCCTTGACTGGGAGGAGACCAACACACTGACCACACGTGACGTCTGAGCCCTCGGGGAACAGCTAAACGCAAGATGATGGTGTGCGCGGGAGGAAAAAAAAAACATGCTGCTGCCGGGGATGAGTCCCGGAAAAAGCCGCAACCTTGGCCGCACTTTGGCCCCGCCCCGGCACCGCTGGAAGATGGGTCGTCATTTGCACGTGGCGCCAAGCGAACCTCAGATATGGAGTCTGCTTCATGTTAGTGGGCTGGCGGATTCAACGCCGTGCGACAGATTATTGTAAATAAAAGAGCAAAGCATTGAGAAACTCACTTTTTGTATCTTTTAAAAAGAAATGTGTTTTGCTTTTAAATTTTCTCAACAACTCACCTTTTTTATATTTTTAAACAAAACCGTAGGGGGAGGGGTTAAAATAGAATAACACAAAATGGAGTAGTAGAGATGTACATTTCAAACCATAACAACTGTGTTGTAATGCTGCTTTCAAACACAAGGATAATTCCACACACAAATGCAGGAATGCGCCTATATAATAAATGTTGACAGTTTATTAGACAACCGCATGGATGACTCATTTGATAATGTTTTTATCAGCCAGCGTTTGTTAGAATGACTTAGGAATCTTCCACGCAAGATTTATTAGTGGAAAAGGGTATCTGATATCCTCTCGTCTGTTTCTAACAGCTGGGTTCCATTTCGACGTGAAATCGGAGCACCCTTGAGGATCTGCTGTAAGGACTCCAAAACCAGCCCCTTATCAAAACACAGCATGGAGTCCACTTAAATCTCTCCACTGTTTTATATCACTGTGAGTTAAATGAAAGTAGGTTCAGTCAATACAGAGACAGGAGTAGTTAAACATGTTTTTTATCTTCCTGGATATTATGCTGCAAATATAAAAACAGAAGTTGATGAAAAGGAATATTTATCTTTCAGGGTCTGTATAAAAACTAGGCTTATGTTGAAGCACCGTCCTGCTAGACATGAACACTGATATTTAGTTATATATTATATATATATATATTTAGTTATATAAAAGCCGACATTAGATTTTGAGTCCATCACCTAATTCATTTAATCATTTGCCATAGTAAGCGCGTGTGAATTATGCGACAGTCACATAACATTACCTACGCAAACAAGGGTGCATTCCTGCGATGTTCCGGACTTTTCTACACACACACACACACATAACCAGGCCATGGCGACAGTTCACAAGGACACGCCATTTGATAAGTCTAATTAAGTTCAATGTCACGGCCGAGTCATGTACTTCCACTGAACATACACACACACACACACACGTGCACGCACACACACGTGCACACACACTGCGCATGCAGCTGACGTAAACGGCGGGCAGGAACAATCCCGGGTGGGTGGCGTGATGCTAGCCTACGATGACAGTAACAAGGACAGGGTTTTGTTGGGGTTTTTTTTCCCTCGCATTCACCTGCTTCCATTTTGAGAGACTGGAGAATATGTAATGACGCCCGGTGCTCTCGCCGTGTAGGCTGGAAGCGACAGGGAGCAACAAATGAGGCATTGACGATCGCCGTGCGTCTGCACGACACTAACACGGGCCAAGACCAAGATGGGGAATGACTAGGAGGCGATAAGCGCGGGCCAAAGCGTTGACGGTGGCGGCCTCATTTTTTAACGGTGAGGCGTGAGCTTGGAGATCCTTCCGTGGCGGCGGTGATTTATTGAGGCCACCGACAGTCTCGCTGGTGTCAGCGAGCGTGGGAGGAGAGCTATCTTTACCCCTGCCTAGCCACCTCTGCCCAGAGCAATCTCTCTCTCTCTCTCTCTCTGGTCTCCACTATTTATGGAGCACTGCATTGTACTATGTGGCGCTCTGGCACTGGACATCAACCCACCGGGGTCTTTTTAGCTCACTCTGACCTGCCCGCAATCTCCTCAGCCTCCCCTGAATGATGGCAGCGGGTGAGGACAGTGATAGGGCGGGGGGTGGGGGGTGGGGGGGTGAGGGTCAGTGAGATGACGTCAAGCTAAGCGTGTGTTTCTACAAGGTGGTAGAGCTAGATGAGGCAATACAAACAGTTGTAGCAACGGTGATTGGTAAAACGCTATCCATTAGTTTCAACATTCAGCAGAGGTCTGTTTGAGGTCTAAAACATGTCGGTGACACTGGTGACGTGACCAGTGACACTGGCTCCAATCTGGAGTTGGTCCCCGGGCGCTGCACAGTGGCTGCCCACTGCTCCCTTGAGGGATGGGTTAAAACCACTTCATCCCTAGCTTTTTTTGTTTTTCAACTTTTTAGTTGAGTTTTTTTCTCTTTTAGTGGATGTGCAGCATGTCTATGTTGCTTTATTTTTAGAACACCTTTTTTTCATGTGTTTAGCGACGGGTGCTAAAGTCCCCTTCGGAGGGTACTTTAGGGATGTACAGGTTAAATGCAGAGGATAATTTCACAACATGTATGTGTATGTGACTATACCTATGCCAAGTAGGAGGAAACGACTGTGAACATTTCCCCAGTGGAGTGTGTACACACCATATCCATGCCAAGTGCAGTTTAGGCCTGGTTACAACAGACTAGAATAAGGATGCCTGTTCACCTGTGGCAAATTGACTGCGAGGTGTACGTCAGCGCGTACCACACTTACCGTTGTGTGTGTGTGTGCGTGCGTGTGCTTGTAAGATGATTCCCGACTTCCTCCCTTCGTTGTCGCCAGAGAAGCTGCGTAGCCGGAGACAAATTGGCGCGTGCCGCCGGTTGCTACATTGAAGGATGAAGGTACACTGAGAGAGGCAAACAAGCATCTCATTACAACCGCCAGTTAACAACAAACACATCTATTACACCGGCTGAGCAGGACCGGAGGTGAGCCTTTGTGCCCCTCCGGCAAGCCTCTATCCAGGGCAATGAGATTCAGTATTTTTCGACAAGAATGAAAGAGGGGAATGGGGCAGGGGGGTTTGGCGGGGCAGGATACAAATGATCTTCCAAGTGCGTTTTTCCATCGAGGAATCAAGGACCATGTTCCACTGTTTACATACTTAAAGAGAGCGTGTGTTCATCTGTGGATGGTTTATGGGTTTTCTGTAGCGCTAGTGAAGTCAGGGCCGGACCTATTTCCACTTTTCAGTACCACAGAGAATCCTGATTCATTGATTCTTCTGCATTAGTGATTAATAGAGGCCTTTATATACTAGGCTACATCACACTCTTAGGCCTCTACGTTTCTCTGTAGGCTCAACTATCATTTTCTTTCAGTGTTTGGCAATACACTGTATTTTATGTTTCACCGCACCTCTTTGTGGCGCCCTATTGTTGGTTTACCTTGACCGACGGAAATGGCCCGACTCCCACTAATGTCAGTCAACGAATTTTAAGTGGTAATGGGGATACGCATTTCTTCTGCACTAAGCATAATTGAGTTCCGTCCTCTACCATTTATCCACTGCTTTAAATGGATGTGTTGGGTTCAAGGAGAGGCCAGCGAAATGTAGGGGACAGCATGTGTCAAACAATACATATAAGGGGAAGAAAAGTGGGATCATAAAAGGCCTTTATCGTTTGACAAAGCAGCCTCCGGTTTCATGGGGAAGGAATACAGAAAAAGCTCAGCTGGATTGAAGCGCTTGATCATCATTATGGAACAACAAGAGGCCCGGTTCTGGCAGTTGGTCTCCAATATGATGCTCAACTGAGAAAGGTTGAGCTAGCCGGGTCTTAAAGGTGCAGTCTGTGTGGTCGAGCATATATTTGTGGGTGTGTGTTTGCGTAAATGGCTGGCTGCGGCATTGCCCTCAGGTTGTGAATGCAGTGTCAAGTATATGTAAGACTTCAGGTAATGACAGTGACTTTACTATTCATTCATTAATATAATTCATAGTGTGGTTGCATTTGTGCTTGCTCAACAAATACTTAATCTTTACTTGCAATAGCATTAAAAATACAATATTATCCACACAGCAAATTCAACCCTAATATATACAGTATATTATTGTTAATATTCAACATTAATAGACTATTTTGCTGCGCACACACAACGTACAGTCTAATTTAATGTGTTCTGTCATTCAACCGTGTGTATTCAACCAGCAGTAGCAGTCATTGGCAAACAAAAGGCTATAATCAGCTGTAATTGGTTTATATTGGATTTGTTTCTGATAGTTCAGAAAGGAAACTACAGTATCTTGAAATCCTTTTAGCAATCAATTGTATCACACATCACGATACTAACTTAATGGCATCGTAATATCCTTTGATCCCTTTATACCTAGTGCAACAACAGCAAACCAACTGCAATGACTTCTTGCCAGTTGCAGATGTAATGTGTTCTATGGTACACGAGTACTAGCACCTACAAGTGTGTTCCTGTTAGTCATAAATCTGATGTTTTATTTAGATTAATATGTCCTTGGATTATCATTTTACATTATTATGATAACATTTAAAACATACAGTATTTGTACCTTGAACGAAAATAATTACAGTGCGATTCATAAAAGTCATTCATAGAAGTTAGAAGTCATAACATGGTTAGCATTTCCCTGCAGTTTATTAGGACGTAAATATGTGAATTTAATGAGCTGGTTAAATGTTTCCACCAAAAAGCACTGGTTTACTAGTATCATTGGGATGAGGAGCATATTGCTAAATACAATTAGCTGATTCATCACTATTTTTAAAGCTGCAATCCTTCATCAATCTTAAGTAAAAAATTACTATTTCATTAATAAGGGAACATTAATATAATCGTGCTCAAGCAAGAACCCCAGATTGTACAGTACATAGTACAGTACTGTTATTTAACAGTACTGAGCAGTGAAATCAGAATCTTCAGGAATTGCATGACATGCTCGCTGTCAGAGAACAAAAGAAATGGATGCAGGTGGTAAGGATGTCACCAGGACCGATACTTCGGTATCAAGTCGATTGCAAAATTCTGAAAACATGACAGTACTTGTTTTTGTAGGTATACCGTAGCCTATTTTGCGTTCCAGGCGAGTGATCGGGGAGTAATACAATCACAAAAACCTGTAAGCCCCGAGCTGGTAAAGTAACAGATATGTCTTTAATTTCAATGAGCACGGACATTAGACCATGTGCAAGCTCTGTAGAGACAATAACCTATCAACCCCATGGCACAAACCCTCAGCATCAGAAGAACTGACAATTGCGTTATTTTTGACAGCAACGTCTCAGCATGCAAAGTTATGAGCTTGAGACACTGAGATAATCTAGCTTTTAATAACATAGTAGCTAGGTACTCATTAAAGTACCGTACATGAGATTTTTGTCTTAGATATATAGGCCTATTTTCTGGTATCGTGACATCCCAAATGGGTTGACACCTTCAATGCACCATGGCAAATTAGCATGTTAGAATGTACTGTACATACCACAAACATGGAATCATGAAATTTATAAAAACAATGTCAGCTAAAAAATGACAGATATTAGCTTCTGGCTAGGAAATTAACGTTTTTTACTCCAGTTGCTGCAATTCAAACCAACACGAATGTCTTAACTGTGGCAGAAATATCGTCAGAAAGTAGTTTCTTTCCTTGCCCCTGCCTGAGCCGTCTATCACTCCATGTTTTTCAGATTAATTCCAAGCTTCCTGCATAGACAGCCCCAAGTTACACTTTGATGGACACAGTGGTCTATCTCTGCCGTTGACCCGTCCCCCCCCCCCCCGGTCATTTCACAGGGCCTTATCAGCGCCGGCCAAACGCAGGATGTCTGATTGAAGGACTAAAGGAGATGATTTGTGGACAGACTGGCGAACCAATGCTCTGTATGCTAGCCAGCCTAGTCTACAGCACAGCCTATAACCCTATGGATATGGGATCATGCACAGGATAGCAGAGAAGGAAAATTGGAATGCAAATGCAAAATGCTTGTACACATTTTGATTCATAGTAATATTAATTCATAAATACTATTTCAGAGTCTCACATTTTGACGAGTCACCGTCAAGGTTATCGGGCACTTAAATGTGAGCCCGGCGGTTTGTACTTTTAATGTGTCATTCCACCTAACGGTGAAAATCCACAAGGTGCTTTGAAGCAGGTGAGCTGTAGCAAAACCTAACTCCTGGAATCAGTGACAGAAAATCGATACCCTCTTAACAAGGACAAGTCACACCAGATAATAGATATATGAAATTCATACTGTTTGTGAACTTTGTCCATTGTAGGGAGCAGTTCGATTAGGGAAGCATGTTTCGAATTGCCCATCACAAAAAACTTTTGGGCCTCTAGAAGCTATTCTTTGCCAATTTCCGACATTATCCTGATTAAAGTATAGCTAAACAATTGTTAAATATTTGACGGTCTTACAAGAAGATTGTGTATTTTATAAGATATGTTTATGTATATTTTTTACACTTGCCTTGCAAATGTAGTCAAATAGAGATTAATCAAACCCTGATAAAAATCTGTATGTTCAAAGAACCTAATGGGTACAGTATATTGTGGAATCCATTTATTTAATTTGTTTTTATTATTTTACCTGCATATGTTGCATCTGCAGGGCAACTTGTCACACAAATAGGTCATAAAATATTTAAAGCGACATTTGTGAATATTTGCGTAAAGAGTAACACATTCCATACTGCAAATGTATTTATAATTTTACACGCGTTACGTGCCTTACATGCGTTAAGTGCCTGTTTTTGTCTGGAAGTCTCTTTGTAAAACAGCTCAAAGTGGGTGGTATTATGAGTGCATGTTCTTGCCTGTGTGCTTGCAAACAGCATGTCTGTAAACAGGGACTGCTGCTGCCCTCCATGGGGCTTGACATGCTGTTGCAAGTACTAATTACTCTCCCTAAATGGTTGCCTGTATTGTAATGCCATTACTATAACCATTACTCCCTGAGAAAAGTGCATTATTTTATTTTGCACAGACAAAAGAATTATGTAATTCTTTTAGTGCTTTACAGCCTCCAGGCTTGGCAAAAGGCTTTATTGCCTGAGTGATTTAATATAAAGGGTGCAATATGCGAGATGCGAGATGTGAAGCTAGCAAATTAGCATAGCTAGCTAATTAAGATAACTAGGAACTGATGTGACATTTACCAGCTGAGGAGCTGAAACCTGTCGTCTAAGATAAGAAGAGTACCTTATTTAAATGTCACCATGGTGTACCACCTTGATACTGAGGAATGTCCGTCATATGTTGGTACTTCCTTATCGGTGTGTGTAGAACTACAATGTAATTTGGTATCTTGTTAAGTATGTTAATACCCTGCTAATAACTAAACCCTTATATTTAGCTGAACATTATTCTGGTGGGTTATATCTCTAGCCTGGGATTTGGACAAACAGTATAAGTCACGCTTTGACTGTAATTGACTTTTCACTCTGCCCCGGAGTTACGGGAGAATAATGGGTCTGGAAATAGCTAGTTAACCTTCTGTCAGGTAATACATAAAAGGAAAACAAAAAAAGGCTTCCCAGCAATATACCTAACCTTCTCTCCGAGCAGAACAGCGACGCATGCATGTGAAGGTGGTAGTTGTTAAACTAAGTGATTTTATTAAGTGGAACACCCAGTGTGAGCTCATGCCGCCATGCAGGGATTATTTGATGCAAATTATTAATAATTCCCGGTCCATGACAAAACACGTATAACCATCATATAAGCCTCAACAGTGTGACAGTATTTAATATAAAGACGATGTTGAGGTGAAACATTTGTAAAATTAGCAATTTCTTGCAATAGTAATAGGCCTATAGCTATTTATTCTTCTTCTCTTCTCTCTCCCTCTTATATTTGATTTTTTATTTTACCAAGGCATGGAAATTCACCGGAGCTGTGCGGACGGTGTTGACACACTGTTTATTATTTCTGTGGGGAACCAAGTACATGTTTAAATAAAAGTTATGTCATTTCCTGTTTGTGCCTGATGTTTAATGATTGGGGCAGCTATATTTGCCAAGCATGACTCTGCATGTCATCGTCAAAGTGACAATATTAGTCTTCTCAGTAAATACAAGCAAAGGGAATATGTCAAGTCACCAAATACCCCCCCCCCACACCTTACATCCACCACCACCAAAATCCTTTTTTTTTTCTCTCCCTGCCACCTTCTGTGTCTCCCAAACACCCCCACCTTGCTTGCCCAAGGCCTGGGGGAACAGTTGGCTTTCTAAATACTCGTCCCCCTTTGTGAGCCCACATTGATTGGCTCTGCGCTCCCCAAAGCAGAGCAGCATGGGGCACAGGCATTCTGCTGGTGGCGGCTGGTTCAGCTCTTTCTGTGGGGATGAAAACGGAGGGAAAAACGAGAGGAAGGAAGTCTTCATCAGAGGGTGTCCCATGGTATCTTACACTGTAGACCCCCCTTCCCCCCATTTCTCACTCTCTCATGCTATTAACAGTTCTATCAGCGATACATGATTGCCCTCATGTCTTCCTGTCGATTGGCCTGTTCCCCGTCCGTCATTAGACCATGTTAGTTGGTTGATCAGACGACTTCACTCACAGGTGTGGTCACCAGGTCACGCAGATAGTTGTTTGGCAAACAACTAAGTAGCAAACAAGAAATCTGATCAAATTTATGTTTCCTCAAATATTTGATGTGTGTTGATTGACTGTTTACACTTAATGCGTTTTACTGAAGTCCTGTATAACATTTTAATGAGTTTAAAGCCACACAATATTTGTTGCTGCTTTGGCGGTTCTGTCTGGCCAAACAATGCAACTGCACTGTTTTCAAAAGCTGCTATTCTTCCAACTTTTAGCAGACGATTGGCTGAAATCTCTTGAGGCACAGCTTTGTCAACAGTGGTGAGGAATAAAGCATTCATAAATATGACTTTCATAAATATGACTTTTTTCAGACAATTTTTATCAAATCTAAAGGATATGGATTTCATGAAAATTAGCCATTGTTTTAGTTGATACATTTGTTTTGTCTATTCAAAATATTAAGAGACATGCATGCATGCATGTGCAGTATGTACGGTTAATTTTTTGTTTGAAATCGTGTTTATGTTGTTTTATGCTGCTTCTTGGCCAAGTCTCTCTTTCTAACGAGATTTAATCTCAATGAGGCTTTGCATGGTTTAAAAAAAAAAAAATGTCTTCCTTTGTGGCAGTATATTTCCTGCCAGTGTACTGTCAGTAAGCTGCACAGGCCATTTAGACAAATGCAAGTGTTCTCACTAGGGATTACGATCAATAGCTACTCACCACTAAAAGTTACACTTTTACCATAAAACATTATCATAGGGAATTAAAAGGTCACGAAACAAGTTGAAATATGACAGAACTGTTGTAAATTGTTGTAATGGGCCTCCTGGGAATTACAAATTACTCTCTCCATTTCTAAGATTACCCTATCTTTCTGTCTCTATACTTTTTCCTACACCAAACAACCCTATGAACCCTCTATCCAGAGCTCAGTCAAGTATGCACAGTGAACATTTTGACTGGACACCAGCCAGTGGTTGGTTGTGAAGGATGTGGGCTGGTCTCCGGAGCCTGGCGGTTGTTCATTCATAATCCAGGTGGGAACTGTAAAATTAAAACACAGACATCTTTCTCTGTAGAAGTTTCAAAGCTCACATTGTGCTTTTTTTACGTCGGGTGCAGTAGGGATTGTATGTCGATGTCCAAAATTTGCAATGCATTTTATGTTTCTCCGAAAAGGATGGTCTAATGAGGAGAGGATGTTGCTTAACGTCTTCACCAGCAAAGACTATCCCAACAGTCAGGTAAACAGAACAGAGGCAGAAACTTTTCAAAATACTTACTTTTATTACAATTTTATTTTTAGATGTGTGTTTTATACAAATGTATTGACAGTTTGATATAACCAAAATAACATATCAAGTTTTGTCATAATGATTTGACTGGAATTAAGAAATGCTTTAATATGCTAATACAGTATACATTAATAACTGAAGTGATAATATTTTCTAGGTCTCAACTTCACTAAACTAATACATAGTAATGACAAACAATTCAACTAACCATAAGTACAGTACATAATAATCAGATAAAACTTGGCATAATGCAAAAATACCTCATTATTTCCAACATTGAAAATGAATGATCAAATGACACCACTTTGAGAATAACTTAAAGTCACTATTCCTTTTTTACACAATCTCCTTGACCTAGTTGATAAAGAAAATTCCCCTCTATATTTGGACACTGCGTTCATCCCGCGCGCTCATACGTTTCGAGCTACAATCAAAATGCTGTGATCGCCTGCCTGGTATTGCATCTGGAACATGTCAATGCCTTTAACAAGAGAAAGAATAAGATGACTATGGCCTGCCACCTTGAAATGTGTTTGGAGACTTGTGTCTCCGTGACAAACGCATGTTTTCTTCGTGGCACATATTTCCTGGCTGGTATAAACCCCCACTCCTTCCCATTATCAAAATTATCCTTAAGTGTGAATGTATGAGTGTGTGTGTGCATGTGTTTGTGTGTGTGTGTGTGTGTGTGTGTGTGTGTGTGTGTAGAGATACATGCATGTAATGAACTGTTATCCTATTCAGAGAAGTGTCATAATCTGGTAATAGAATGAGCATGGTACTACATTACATGTAATACCGTACATCCCCTAATCACCTGTAATTACTGCATATAAAGAACTTAAATTACATGTATACTTTGACATCTGAAAATAAAAAAATTCAGATAATGGACTGATCTTTTTTTTTTTTACCCACGTGTCATATATCGCAGTAATTTAAATGTTGGGTAGAGCTCAGCTACAGAGCTGTCCAGGTCCCAAACCGCGCTGAAATGTTAGTTAATTGGCTGGATTGGTTCTGATAGACCAAAGCCGTTTTCATTCAATCATTCATCTGGATTCTTTTCTGTTCCGGAAATATGCCCTTTTTTTTATGATGCACTATATTATTTATGTGTTATTTCTTCTTACAGAAATATGCTCCTTTCATGTAGAACATTATTATTACACTAGGTCAGGCATATTGCCGCATGCTTTTTGTATTTGACATATACAAAAGATGATTCCATGGCATGTCTGCAGGAGAAAAAGTAAACATACGCAAATCTATGCTCATGCAGTACGTTTATGCTATTTTTATTTAGTTTGTTATTGGAATTTTCATTCGATAGTGAGAGAGCTTCATTGTAGATAGCACCTACACATTATTGATCAGATATTACAATAAATAGATCAAGGGACCAGCCATTCATTGTGCTAGATGCAGTTACCGCAAAATTGCAGTTAGCCTACAGAATATGTTCCAATTGCACAAGCAGGAATTATTACCATTAGCCAATATAGGGATATCTTACATGTCTGGAACAGAGTGAAATCAATGCTTCCTGTCACCTTTGAGCAGGACAAATGGCGCCTATTGTTCCAGACCAGCCCTCCCCCTAATTTAGACAGCTGGAGATAGCAGGAGCTCTTGGACTTCTTCTAAACACTCCATTACGTCCTCTTCTATGTATATTTAATAATGTATATTATTAAAGAAGGATTAATTGTTAATTGAAAGAGATATATCTTTATCCTTTTCCATAAGGACAGGCTTTGTTGGCTACGAGCATATAGGGCAACGTCCAATTGGGTATTATAGACCGCAGGATTTTTATATTCAGTGGTGACTTCTTGATTGCTGACATTGACCCATACCTACCCTGTAGGTATGGGTCAACCTACATGGTAGGTATGGGTCAACCAGTGTGGTGGCCGCAGTTGAGCCTCTACGCTGCACGGCACAGTCATGGCTCTTTGACGTCACCACTCGGCCAAGCCTGCTGCTTGCTGCCGCCGCCGCTGCTTCTCTCAAACATGTCTTTGTTATTCAGAGCTTTCCACACCGAAGACCGGCTGTCTGCTAAACACGGAGGCGTGGAATCACGGTAGCGCGGATCAGAGCGAGATCAAGAACGACGTCACGCGTAAAGGCTATAGCCTAAAGGGGAGAAAAAAACTATATATATATATATATGATGTTGTTTATAAAAAATAAGTGTTTTATATATGTTATAATAACCTTATGTAATATTAGGCTATAATAGCCTAATAATATAATTAATACACAGTTTATAACATTGGGTTGCAAATATATATCCCTACTAATTATTGTATTATATTAAATTATTCTACTTCTACTTCTAATAA
>JAODUH010010468.1:0-12795 GCA_027564835.1 Typhlichthys subterraneus
GAGTATGATAGTGTGCGTGTAATAGTATGGTGTTGTGTGAAACCAAGTATGAATTATGGCCTACACGGCCTCTCATACATGCGTGCGTGTGTGTGTTTGTGTGCGTGTGCGTGCGTGTTTGTGTGCGTGTGCGTGCGTGCGTGCGTTTGTGTGCGTGCGTGCGTGTTTGTGTGCGTGTGCGTGTGCGTGCGTGTGTGTGTGTTTGTGTGCGTGTGCGTGCGTGCATGCGTGCGTGTGTGTGTGTGCGTGTGTGTGTGTGTGCGTGTGCGCGTGCGTTTGTGTGCGTGTGCGTGCATGTGCGTGTGCGTGTGTTTGTGTGTGGGTGTGTGTGTGTGTGCGGCCGTGCACAGTGCATGTACTGCATGCCCATAAAGGTTAAAGCTACTCACCATGACGATGCCCCCAGACTGCTCAGCTGTACACATGCTCATGATTGGCGCCATGCCAATGGTGGTGCCCTGGAAATAAACCCCACTTGGGGTGGAAGGTACAGAGGAACCGGTCAGTGTCAGGCGCCGAGGTGATGCAAGCAGTAAAACATAAGTTCCTACTTCACCATTTTAGGTTACCTTAGGGGACATGAAAGAGTTCTCAACTAACACACCATAAGAACTTTTATTTTTGTTCGTTTGTGTTTTGCTACAAGAAACCACGTCTGCTTCAGGGCAGTGCAAGTCATTCAACTGTCTTCCTCTCCGATCTTTCTAACGTTTTCTGAGGTTGAACATATTGATATAGTCTTTACAGCTAATGTCAAGTTTTGCGGGTGAGGATGTCTACGCTGTTAGCTAAATAACAAACAGGAGTGAATACAGTACATAGGACATTCAGTGCTCTGTTCAATAAAACAAAATTGAAACTAGCAGCACTGTCATGCTAGCGGTACCTGACAAGCTGGGCATTATCATGAGGCCTCTGAGGAAGGAGTTTGACCTTCCTCCAGTCCAGGAACTCGTGCAGGGTGGTGAAAGGGTCCTGGGTGATGGGGCATTTGTCTGCGTCACTCCACACCTCCAGGCCCACAAGAGCCACGCGGATGTTCAGGGCTCTGTAGAACTGATGCCACAAATAATCAGGGAGGGGAAGAGAGAGAGAGAGGGCAGGAGGGAGGGAGAGAGATAGATAGAGAGAGCGAGAGAGAGAGAAAGCTGGCGAGAGAGAGAGAGAGAGAGAGAGCTGTGGGGTTTAGGGACAATGTGAACCCTCGGTGCCTGAGCTGATAGTCTGTTCTGGTAGCTGTAAGTTCAGGATACACATTCCCTTATTCACTCCTGTCATTGTAAAAAAAAAAAGTTTTTTTTTTTTTTTTTTTAACCTGCACTGTATACGACCTCAATAAGCACAGATGACATCAACCAACTCTTAAGTAAAGGCCAGGGGGCTTCGACACTCGCCAGTGAACATTTTCCTGTAAATAAATCACTGTTTTCTTTAATTAAATAAAACCTCTGTCCATGCCACAGTACTCTGCGCCCCATTTCTCAGCAGAGATATGGAACTGATCAACCTATTATAATCCAATCAGCTTGTACACGGTCAGTCGGTTAATTCCTAACCGGCTGGACGGGACCTCTAATAAATCAACGTTCCCAACGCCACACCCCCAGCTATTGATTAAATTGTTACCTTGTCTACGTAATTGGCGATCTCAGCTAGACGCTGCTTGACCTTCTCCATGTCCTTGCCTTGCTTCTGGAACTGGGAGACACACACGGGGAGAGAGAGAGGTAAACCGCCGCGGTGGGGGGGAGCGGGGGGGGGGGGCTTGGGTGATGTGTGTCACTATCAAAGACTTGGGGGACGTGTTATCATTGGATCGGCTGGAAAAAGAGTCTTCAAAGAGCAGAGACCGTCCCGGAGCTGCAAACACTGTCATGTAAATTCATGCGACTGCAGCTACAGTATCTTCAAAGAGCTCCACGGCAAAGCTTAGGCAGACGAGATAACCTTAACCACCTTGGATTCAATCCCACATTCATATCCACATACACCCCCCAACCCCCCTCACGCGCACACACACACACACACACACACGCACAGTCACGCGTCAGCGACGGCCTACAGTATGTGACATTGACCTATATATCTGGTGTCAGGGTGAATCACTTTGTTGTTCTTAACACCTCCAGCATGAGTGGGATTATGCGGAGGTGGTCCGGAGCACGAGATGGACGCTCAGGAGGTGGGTGAACTTTGGGTGGGGGGGAGAAGGAGCTTACCTCTCTGTTGTCGGCCACGATGATCAGCTCCACGTACTTTGTGGTTGTGGTCTGAGCATGACGCTTGTTCTGTGGATGGGAGGTGTTGGGGGGGAAGGCAAGGAGGGGAGTGAAGGAGAAAGGGAGAACAAATAAAGGAAGGGAAGGCAGTAACAGAGAGAGAGAGAGAGAGAGGGGGAGAGGGAGAGAGAGAGGGAGGGAGAGAGAGAGATTGAGAGAGAGAGGGAGCGAGTGAGAGAGAGAGAGAGAGACATCAGGACAAAACTCTCGGACAGACTAAATATAGCAGGTGGCGACTCAACAGGGCTTAACGCCCTGATCCACACAAGCCCCAACAAGTCGGCTGGGCTTCCTGTCGGACGCAACGGGCTTAGCCAAGGTTACGTGGAGCCCTTCATGGTAGCAATACTCCTCTGGCTTATTGACTCATAAATCACCCCTTCTCTAAACTACGGTGTACCACCGTCTACACCCTTGGCATGATTGTAAAAGTACAGAGAGGAGAAAAAAGGTACGCGAAGTAAAACCAACTGGACAATAAAAAACAAACACCGGCAACGCTCTCAAGGCAACTGTCATCTGCCGTCAGTGATTGATTGATGCCGCCACCCTGTGTTTACCGGTACACGTCAGGCAGCGGGGGACAGGTTACGGGGAGAGTGAGGCAATGGCATGACATGATTGGAGGCTTCCGCGGACCTAAAAGAGGACACGCCCCCTCCCGCTCGCCTGTGGAACAGATGTCGCTGCAGTGTTGCGCGTGGGCAGGCAGGCAGCGAGGAGAACACTTCCTACAAACACACAGTAGACGCTCTTCTGCTCCCATTGTAAAACCAAAGTCACTTGCAGGCGAACCAACATGCTAATTTAATTAACCTTGTGTGTACAGTGCATATATGAGTCACCTTCAAAGCTACACGCAGTTGTTAAAGTGACACTCAGAAGATCAGAGCCCGTAATTGATTCACCAGCTCACTGTTTACAATACACAAATTTGTATGGCTATAGCAGTAGCAGTAGAGATGTACTCTTGCAGTTTCAAAACAAAATGTTGTTGTAAGGCCTGTTATTAACAAAGGAAATGTATTACATCTATGTTATTAGATGGCAATATAAAAACTAAGAAACTGCTTACAACGTCCATTAAATTCCATTATTTCTACAAAATCACTGTTTACATATTGAGTCAGGATTGCAGATTTATAGAAACCTGTTACTGATCAGACACTGTCCCAGTTCAGTTGCCATATCTCCGTGCTGCTCTTTATTTTAACTATCATCATTTAAACACCATGTCTGCCAACACCTGCACTTTATCTTTAGCCCTGGGCACAGCTCAGGTCGTCAGCAGCCATACACTTACAGCCCTGCATAGAGGTGCGGTGACAAGTCTTTAATTGTAGTGGTTAGGCTCTTCTATACTGTTGAATTCTATATATAAAATCATTTGACATTGTTGTATTTACTTTATTGTTTGTCTAATACACTAAGGCCACATTTACTGTATGGGATTAAGTCCTAGACAGAACTTTGTTCAGTAGAGATCATTTAGTCTAGGATTAAATATTAAGCCGGGCCTTAATGTTTAATTAAGAGCCAAACTTTTAGCTCTCTAAAACTCTAATAGCTTTATTAAAGAAAGGGTGGGTTAATTAAGACTCCATATCTTAATTGTATGGCAAAGGTCAAAGTTATCAGTTAAAAAAAAAACAATAAATCTCTTATCCCAGGAGGATTAACCCATACTTTCCACACAGTTATAAATCAAAAATGGGCTTCCATTGTCTTATACTCTGTCCAGTCCTTCTGCATTGTACTGTTATCAAGGTACGATCCCGTAGCTAGTGCTAAAACATCATTACTACCCTCTTACCACTGATCCATTTCATACTGCAGCATATCATAAACATCACCATTCAAGTTAGATGACTGCTGTTTTAGCCTAGCTCATGGTGTATCAGTAGGATTTAAAGCCTATCTTTAGTTAAACCCATGGCACTGTACCTTTAGACTTCAATACCAAGTCATATTATAGACAAAATACAGGTATGGTAAGACATTCTGGAGAAAGCTTGGTGATCTTTGAACTCTCCCTTCATTGCCATAGGTTTCGTCCTCAGATGCTCCACCCCACACATTGGAAACTCATTGCGAAGGCTAGGATATGGTTGCTGGGTGCTGTCTGCACCACTTTGTTTCTATTTAAGCAGGCAGGGCTGCAGAAGTATTGGAATCCTTTTTCAGCATGCAGAGAACGGTAAGCTAGGAGATATTTTGTGAATTTGACAAAACGTGTATTAGCTGACCATACCTTTAATAAACTACAAATAAATAAACTCCTAACTCACAGTAGGTCCTAGACTAGCCGTTTTTATGAATCTGCCATTAGCCTCCATAGTGTCTCAAAATCATACTTCTAACATGTCTACAAAACTGATCTGACAACTGGGCATCATAAACACATATTTGACACACTAGCTCACTCGCACCTGCGTTTTATGTCTTGGTCTAAGGCTCCCCTTGCCCTTTCTATTCACATCTGCATGTCCCTCACTTCTGCCATCCGTCACCGCTCAGATAAACATCAGTAGGATCTACAGTATGTACTCCGCATATCAGCGGTCATCATCTGTAGAAGCTGCCCAAACAGCAAAGGACCACGCACCCCCGTCTAATGATTTATCCCCATGCTCGGTGAGCAGAACCAAAGACATTATATAGAGGAGACATTCGAGAATTTTGAATGGAGCTCTATGGGAGAATTCTGAAACACTAAAAGTGACAGTTGGAAGAACATGTCCCACCTCTCCCCCAGAAGAGCCAATCGCCTTCTTTATAATTGCAGAACGGATAACACTGTAAGCCATTTCGTTGTCGTGAAATCTTACGCATGTGTAGTGGAATTTCAAACTGGCGAAAAAAATGCTTTTTAAGCCTTACTTTGGGGCAAAATCACCAAACGTTTTAAGATGTTTTTTTATCAAATTTGACTTGCAATCGTATATGTGCAATTCTTATGTGCCAATGACCACTGAAAGAGCGGTTATGGCTCTCTCCGTATTATTGCAATTGAGTACATTCTAAATAAAAGTCTGGATGTTAAAAGATTGTTGCCGAGTGGTGAGAGTTGCCTATAAGGACTTTGGCAGAACTACCAAGCGCAACAGAGACAAAGTGAGCGGGATGGCAATCTGTTAAAGATAGATCGAGGGGCCCTGTTAAAGGCTTGATGAAGCGGACAGCATTTTGGTCTCATGTTCCGAATAAATGTTGGCACTTAAAAGGTAGGATTGCTGCTGTTTATCTGCCTACCCTCTGCACACTAATGGTTATGGCTAGATCAGATGAGAGCAACAGCGGTGTAATTCAAAAAGTAGCTCCTCGCTGGTTGTCTCCATTGCAAATGGTATTTGTAAAAGAGGGTTAAGGGGAGGCCTATTTCTTCTCTAATCAAATACAGTACGTGCACTGTGTTGTTGATACTCAGTAGGTAGTACTCAGGCTAAAAGGAAACCGCAAGATCTTGCCAGCTAAATCCACGTTTACAAGCTGGGGAAAAAGAGTTACCAAGAAAGCGGAATTGTGTTAGGAAAGTGCTTAGGATTTTCACCTTCATTTTGAGGTCTAAATGCTATCGTGAGTTAGAGAGTACATAGACACTGTGGTACGTAGGTATGTAAAAGACACAGAGACACAGGAAGCAATTGGTACCCTTGTGCCGAAGGCTCTGAATAGGTTGCTGTCGACGTGGCTCAGGCCAAACTCGGCGGGGTAAGACGCGTTGACGTCATGGCCGCAGGTGCCAGGGGTGAAGCCGAGATGTTCGGCTCTGTAGACCCAGTGGGTTGTGTTGACGGGGTCATCACACGGCTCTAATACGTAGGATCTGTCTTCTAGAGAGATAAAGCCCCTAGGAGGAAAAACAGAACACAGCAGAACTCCCTGAGAACTTTCAAAAAAGTGGTAAATCCTCTCCAGTGGTTTTACTTCTAACACACAGGGAAACTGAAGTCTCGGTAATTATAATGAAAAACACTTTCAATGTAAGTTTAGATTTTCCTACGATGAAAGTCAATGCAGCCTATTGTGTACGGTACCAATAATAACAGATAATTGTATGAGACAGCGCTCTAGTCAGTTAATATCATGCTTAATACCACTGATTGCATCCACTAGTAGTAGAGTAGCATAGAGTATAAATGAGCTATGACACAGTAAGCACTATTGGTCATGGGAAAAAATCCGCTGGCTGGATTCTGTGCTCATTAAATAGTATTTTCCGTGCTTATTAAATAGTATCTTCTAATAGTATCTTCGTGTGGCTTCTGTTTTTCTATGTCTATGTGTTTAAAAGTAGCTTCTCTGATATGAATTGACATCCTTGTGCATTTAGTAAAGACAAACGGCCAAGATTTTAGCAACTCATAAAATATTCAAAAACTCTAAACCAAGAGCAAATTGTCTTGGTGTTTAGGCCAAATGTAGCTCTTGTCGAATGAGTTTTCAGCATTTGTCTTCTGGAGAAAGGTTATAAAGAAACCAAAGGCATAATGGCAAAGAACAGAGGTTTAACAATCGGCACCCTTAGAGGGTTAAGGCGTTAAGATGACACCTAAGAGTCACTTTCACAATGTCAGGTTTCATGCTTGTTTCTTCTTGTAGTCGCACGCATATCATGTTTAGGGATAACTAGGTAAATTCATTAATAACAGTGTGACCAAATTATATATCCACAAATGTAACTGCACCCTAAAATTTGTTTTTTGAGCTGTAAAGTAACAGGATTGATCTGTGATGAGACACATCAATAGTGCTGGTGTTAATATTGACAAAATTCCCGTTTTTATAAAAATCTTACATTTACCTTGCAATAGCTGACTACACATTTAATGACGTGTCATTAAAGACTGTGTCAATGTGGGGAGGGTGGGGCTTCGTAGGGAGCACCCTATGGCATTGAAGGAAGAGCAAGGGTGTAGGAGTTACTTCAACATTGACGGGGACACATTATAATGCGGGGGGTCTGGGGTCCTACCCCATGACATTTTGAGGGTTAAACTATTAATTTCCTGCATTTAATTGTTAATTGTATGCACCCATTTGTGCCTGTGTGTGTGTGTGTGTTTGTGTGTGTGTGCGTGCGTGCGCGTATGTGTGTATGTTCTACAGTACCAATCTGACATTAGGATGAGACAAAAACAGCTGTCTGTTTCAGAGCAAGACTGGTGCATTTTTCCAGTAAATCACTTGCGCTTTCAAAATAAAAGTTTTACATTTTTACATGTATTTCTCCCTCACAGGATACATTTTGGGTGGGACAAATCGAACTGTTTCCAATATTTGGGGAGACATGTCCCACCCGTACCCCCCGGGTCCTACGCCACTGAGGGAGAGGTGTTTTGTTTCAATAGAGTTCAAACATCAACAATCCTCCTGCAAGATCCCAGTGACACCACCTTTAAGAGATGTCAGCCACAAACATCAACTGCTGGATTTGACCAGATGACCTTTAACCTGAGGGTCTGTTTGTGAAAAAAACCTGCCGAGCCAGACATTGAATCCAAGCTAACCAAGCTAACCTAGCTAACCTAGCTAACCTAGTGAACAGTCACACCAGAGAGAATGGAATTTAACAGAAAGGGTTCAACGGACGGCACTTCCGCATTCGATTTTTGGAAAGGGGGAGGGAGTTGGGGAAGCTTTTCATTTCACCCAGAGTTCCATGCAAATCAATGGGGAGGTCCCTGGATCTCACAATAATTGTGCCCATTATTTCTCTCTGGAAGCGTTAATGTGTATTTTTATTATATTACATTCATTCTCAAGTACCTACGATCAATCCGAGGCCACTACGGTATTTCTGCAGCAAACTGGTAAATGTACTTCACGTCATGCATAGTAGATTTATTTAGCTGTCTGGCCGCTGTGTTAGTGCCGTTTGCGACACACAACCTCTTAGATCGGAACCGTTCCGTTTTTGCCTCCACTGAAATGTATTACAATGTCCCATCTTGTTGTTATTCCAGTGTCTTTGGTCACACTCACCTGAGCCCAGCACAGGTACTGAGGCTGACATCTGAGTTGGCACGGCCCTCCACCTCTCCATGGTAGTAACAGTTTACCTGAGGAAGAACAAGCAACAAGACATGAACCTTCCCCCGCCCAAACCACTGTTTGTATATTTTATAACTAGGTCATTCAACAGACACTTTAATACAAGAAACTTACTCTAAGTATTAAGTATTATGGAACACTTAAGGGTTATTGCTTAAGGGTGCCTACCTGTAGACTAGGGCTGTGTATTGGCAAAAATCTGGCGATACGATACGTATCACAATTCAATATATTGCTTGATATATTGTTAATGTATTTTGTACATAGTCCCTTACAAATAAATTAAGTTCAAAACAAAAATAATAATTATAATTTCATTTTTTAATCGATACAGTGTTTTAGAGAATCGATACAGTATCGTGATAATTGGGTGTATTGATATTTTCTTTCACCCCTACGGACAGGGCATGTCGGGGGGGTAAACCAGAACCTCTCGGCTGGAAGTCGACCATGCTAACCATTACTAACCTATGCTGTTCTCAGGCTTTGGTGTGCTTACCAATTACACCCACTCAATTCCATCGCCCTATACTCTTAGAAAGGAGGTGTTAAAACGGACCCAGACACAGTGTTATATTCACATCTATGAGTGTGTTTACAGTCACCCTTTGTTGTGGTAATCTTTATACATTCACTAATGCTTTCACACATTCAAAACACATTCAATGCGTCACATAGGTGAACACAAAGATAGTACTGTAGAATTAACACGCGCAGTCCTTGGCTGATATTGTGCTGAATGCTGTAAACAACTTCACATGTTGTGGTAATGTTAAAAAGACATGTAAAACAGACAATATTGTGTAATTTTGACACAAAACATGTAAACTAGAGTGCTACACATAATAAAGAGTAAATATAAAAGAGTGCAGGGGTAACCTTGTTTCTTCAGACCATACCTGGCAACGTCACGGCGCAGTCTGATTTAGTCAAACCTGTGCTTCTTATTTTCTCCATGTACCATAGACCTCTCTTTGGAAGCCGCTACGTACAAGGACGCCTAACAAGCCCCTCCCACTTTACCCGCCTCTATATATAGAGTGCAGGACAATGAATTCCAAAAGCACGCCTCGTTTCAAGTCGACTGACCTGAAACAGTAGTTGAGATTTGCACATTCAGCGTTGAATACTGGCCATCTGGTGTTATAGAGCGGAAGAATACTTGCATATTTGTTCTGCCATGAAACAAAATCCCAATTAACCTTTTTTTTAGATGGATTTTGTTAAAGTTTGTTTGTCCAAATACTCTTGATAAATAATGCAGTCTTTACTCTGTTCTTCTCTGTTCAATACATTCAAAGTGTAGAAAACAACTATATGACAATGTGATATGCTGGTTTACTACCCTTGATGTGGTAGATCAGTAAATAATACAAAATTATACTAACACAAGTTAATCAATGTTAATTTTGCCTGTTTAATGCAGCTCCTGAAGCACTTACTGCACAATGGTTTCCCTAGCGAACATGAATCACACATAACACGGCCGAGCTAATATGATTCATTCTTGTTTAATTTTGGAGTTCTTAATTCTTCTGAGCACCCTCTTTGCCTACCCACGAGGTGTGGAGGGTTACAGTACATTACGTAAGTGTATAAGAGGTGAAAAGATGACAGCCCATTATAAGAAACATTTGTTTTTAGTGGTGTGGTGAGACTGAGGGGCTGGATTTAGTGCGGTGGAGTTAATGCTTCCACCTCATGTTTCTTTGATGAGCTGGTGACGGTGATGCATCGATATTGGGGATATGAATAGACTTTTTCTTTTTTGTTTCAAAAGCTTTCTGCAGAGAGCGCTGAAAATGCGCATACTGCTGCATACTGAGGAATGTGAAAGATTAATATCTAATGCCTGGATTACAGCGGTGCAAGGCAACCTGAGGTGTGATCATGATTGTATATCAAAACGTCACGCCGCTGTTCCAAACATGAGCCCTTATATCCACAATCACCATCCACAGTCACAACAGACGGCTAGTCTCACACAGGGCGAGGCACGCCCCGCTCTTTATTTCACATGACGGGAGAGCGGAGATTAATTAACAGAAGAGGAGTGAAGCGTGGCTCGCAGTCACTCCCGGCCATACCTTGTCCGTGACACTGGCAAGACCAACCCCGTAGATCCCCTCCCCAGAGATGTTATATCTTTCCACACCCACCCAGCTGGCAGTACAAATGAATTAACTATGGCTCGCTCCACTCACTCTTAAAGGCTGTGGCTGTTTCCTCCCATGAAGAAGTATCTTGTGCCAAAAGAGAGGAATAGGAGTGGGGTTGAAGGCAGCAGGGAGGGAGGGAGGGAGGAGGTGGGGGTCCATTAAGCTCCAGGCTATTAAGGCGTATGCGCAGGTAAATCACCGTGAGTTACGCACCGCCACATACAGCGTACCCGCCGTCTGTCCATCCAGCCATCTATCCGTTGTCTCTGCCCTGTGGAATGCCAACTATTCTGCTGAGCCGGCCAGGCTGGCGAAGGATCCCGCGCCTGATCCCAGAACAATCTCTCTGTCACACTTGGGGTGGGAAAATATTGTTCACGTTCCCTCTGTGGCCTGGACATTATCAAACTACATGAATCTCATGTGTCGCAGTATATCTAGGCCAAGCATTTTGTACACAGCTTGAGCAAGCTGTGCCTAATTATGCTTCCAGGGTATCTGAACACAAAAATATGTATCTAATTGCTTTTCAAATTGCTGATGACAAAATCCCTGAAATCATGCGAGCAGGTGGAAGTGTTACACAACCGTACGTGAAACATGCAGCATAAAAGCGCATTGCATGGGTTCAGCCACCTGGAAATGATTCCGTATATTAAAGCAATACTTTTTGATGCTTCCTGCCAGTATTGGCCCTTTGCAAATAGCCTAATAATGCACGTCCAGACAAAGCTTTTTAAAAAGCTGCATTAAACACGATTGTGTTAGTTTCACATCCGCAATTCATTTATCTATTCATCTCTACACCATCACAAGTCTGAATGGCAAATGTTACTGACTGGATGGCTGGTTTCTTCGCGGATGGTGCAGGTTTAAGTCAATATTCAACAATCAAGTACAGCAATGTCTCTTGAGTTCTGAGGATACTGAGTATTGAGTCAGTTACTGTTATCTCATTCAATATTTTCCCAAGGATTTGATAACATTCTTGAGGACTGGATAAACATATTTTTATGGTTTTGAGCTTTATCCATTATAAAAGGACACAAGCAATGTTTCTGCCCTCTGCAGACTGGTTGTTTAAAATATAGATCTGTAAACGCATGAGAAGATAAGTGAAGGGAACACAAATGGAGTCCCTAACATAAACAGGCCCACCTTCAGACATTTTCAGAGTTACTCTAACTGGTAAACCAACATTTCTTAACTTCTTCACTTACCCAAAGTAGATGCACAATGAAACAGAACTCAATAACAACAATTGCACTCAAAAGGGGCTTCACAAAAACTGCTGAGAAGGTGAGGAAAGGCAAAAAAATTGCAGTTCCTAGATAATTAGTTCATTCCATTCGAACCCCAAGCCACATATTAAGAAACCATTTGATGTAGCCGGGTAACGTACCGTGAAGTTGGGAGAACCTGTAACCGCGCTACCATCTTCCAGGTAATGGGTTTCTGTATAGTGACTTGCAAACAGCCCCCTAGAATGGATACACAAAAGGCAGAATATGCTCAGACATGGCCAAAAGCAGTTAGATCATCCACACAATCAATCACAGCATCTTAGCTGGGTCCCAGACCACTGCACGGTGGATGACAGTGTGGCCGTGTGTGACGTGATTTAGAGCCCAACCCTGCGTTAAAGTAGAGCTTTAATTGAAGTGAGCCGCTTCAGGGGGGGATACACTATGTGTCTCGTCTCGGTGTGAAAATGGATATGGCCCACGGACGCTGTGACGTATATTCTATTAAACTGCTTACACACTGCACGAACGCACCCTGAAGAGAAAGCCACTATCAATCCATAACGCACTCCTCGCGATATGCGGTAATTAGCTTGCAACATTCAGTGCGCCCTGCTAGCCACAAACGACCAGAGGAACATATTATATATAATCACACACTGGAATCAAATATTAATAATAATAATAATATATTATATATAATAATGGTAGTCACTATAAAGGCTGCTAGGTTATCAAGTGATCCATTTATAATATAAATTCAGAGAGCGTGATAAATCGAACGTGGCATCGGTGGGGCAAGCACCGCGCAAATTCCCTGCTCTTCCCATTCCACATTCCATTTTGTTCTCTAAAGGCCTGCGCTTGCTGACGGTGTGAGTTTGGGGTCAGCGATGTTGGCTGACCTCTTCGTCCTCCGCCTCCACCAAGACTAGTGTCGCCCTCTACTCTTCCTGGCAGACAGGCAGACAGACAGACAGTGGGTTCTACCCTGTGTCTACCGCCGGGGGGGGGGGGGGGGGGGGGGGGGGGGGGGGGGGGGGGGGGGGGGGGGGGGGG
>JAODUH010010468.1:12805-29597 GCA_027564835.1 Typhlichthys subterraneus
TGTATACAGCAGGGAGCCCCCCCCCCCCCCCCCAGTGAGATGATTATTACACCGTGTGTGGAGAATTGGTTTGAAGACGACACCGTGTGTGTGTGTGTGTGTGGGTGCGTGCACGAGCGTTTCCCTGCGCGCGGGTGCCATTCTTTTGCTCGGACGTTCCATGGGGTGGAAAGTACTGTGTGTGCTGTATTACACCACAGGACAGCAGCAGATGGCTCGCTGGTGGCTAATCCACCACAGAACAGCAAACCCCAGCAGACAGCTGGAATCTCTCAGTGACCTCATCGCTGACAAATCAGCTGGGAGTGTCGGCTGCAACAACTGGGGACGGGGCGCGCGGGGGGGCTGGGGGGGTTGTTGGGAGGGGGGGCAGGTTTATTTTGTTTGAGATCCGTCAGCGTGAGGAGTGCAGTGTTTCCCGTCCGCAACGCGGCCAAAAGAGCTGGGAGTAATCATCGGATCAAAGCGAGGGCATGCCGAGCAGAGGGCCAAATAAAATGATGTGTTTCTGCAGTCTTAATTGGAGCTGTGCTCTCGCTTGGACAGTTACAGTACAATCTTAAACATCTGCCATGTGCAACAGAGAGAGGAGAGAGAGAGGGAGAGAGAGAGAGAGAGAGAGAGAGACGTGAATTTAGTTTGTGGTCGAGTTCCCGCTAATATCTACCTAGAGACTACCTCGAAATGCTCATCTAGTGTGTGTGTGTGTTTGTGTGTGTGCGTGCCCCTGTGTTTGTGTGTACGCGTGCGCGTGCGTACAACCATTTGCCCTCCATATGTCCACTCCTATCTCAGTGATCCACAACAAGGACGGGCATTAGATATGTCGTGAGTCTGTTTACATGGGCAGGGGCAGCACCTCCTAATACCAGCCCCACAGCTCGCTGCAGTGAAAGATGGTGGTACGGGGAGACGCAGATTACGAGCTAATAAGAGCTGTAGGGGGAGAAGAAGAAGATAGGAATGCAAGCCACTCTGCGCTCAGGTGTGGGAGAGGGGCGTGTGAGATTACAACACTGTTTGTAATCATCTCAAACTGGTCCGGACACAAGCTGATGAGTGACCCTTTAAAGTGAACACTCTGTCAGGGACACACAAACACACGCACACGCAAAAAATCATACCCTTACACCACAAGGTGTAACCCCGATTCATGCATTCACATCAGCTGAGACTCCACACACACGTATGTAAACAAACTATAACAGTAAAGTCACCCACTCGACGCCATGCAGAAGGGCAAGCATGCCTCTGTGCGCCCACGTGACCACCGCTCTGTGTTTATCAAACAGCTCAGAGGTAATGAGGCACAGGGGGTTCACGCTCCCTATTTAAAATGCATTAGCTGACGAGCAGGCCTTTTGACGGACAGGGTGACAGCCACAGGCGGGGGACAAAAATATAAAGAGGAAAAAAAATAACCCATGCGCACAGTGACACCGCACTTGACAGTAAACCTGCATGGAAAGCCTGGGAACGTCATCTTCAGCACGCCAGAGTGAAATAAAGGCAAGCAGGATATTACTGGTGGTGCCAGTGAGTAGAACCATTGCTGCTTGTACTATGTACCTGTCGCTGTCGTCCAACGTCTGACGAAGACAGATTTGTTGAGTTGTTTTTTCGTAGGCGCGTTCGACAGGTACAATGCTTGCAATCATGGAAGTTCCAGTTCATTTCGTGTCAAACTGTCTCGGAGGGGGGAACAGACGGACGATAATGTATTATGGAAAGACTGAGATTTGTCTGTCAGTTGATTTGTCAAAGGAGACACAAAGAAATTGAAAAAGGAATGAACGTCACTTCAAGATGATCTTGAATGCACATCAAAGTACTACTGTGTGTGCTTCACAGGTGATTGAACGTTAGCACGAAGCAGCTGTATAATCTGTATAAAAGCCTTATATTACAGATAATACTCTTTTAACAGTACCACTTCAGCGTTTGGCCAATAAAACCTCTAATTTGATTGTGACACATCAGGTCAATCTGTCTCACTTCACGCAGGTCACAACAAACCATTTATTCACTTGAAATATGAACTATTAGTGAAGTGACTGCAGTGAATGAGCATGGAGAAATACCTATGTCAGACAAAATCATCAAGATCAATCATCTGCAATCAAGTGACGATGAGATCAAACTAGCTAAATTGAGAAAATATGATTTACAAATAGTTCCAATGGCAACTAAGAATATATGGTAGGAAGCATATATATCCATATACAGTAGTCTTATTTAATGTCTCTCAGCATATGCTTAAAGGCAGGGTCATTCTTGCTAACCGAGCTCAAATCAAAACAGTATCGCTATGAGGTCCTGCGTAATAATTTGATACTTATTCAAAGCCCTGGCTCCAGAAATGTGTGAGACTCCACAGCGGAGGATCACAGAGCGATACTGTTTTGATTGGAGCTCAAAGCTAGCAAGAAAGCCTTTAAATGCCTTTACATTATATGATTATGAGGGGGTCCTTTAAAAATGTTCTCCCCTGTAAAATGGTCCCTTGCCCAAAAAAGTTTGAGAACCCCTGCTCTATACTGTAGGGGTTTGAATGATATATTGATATGATTGTAGACACAATTTAAGATGCTTTAACTACTGTATTCTGATAGAATATTGGTTGCATAAAATTACTTATATATGACCTATCCAACTAATGACAAATGCACTACATGTAAGTCACTTTGGATAAAAGCATCTGCCTAATGCCGTAAACGTAAATGTACTGTATCCTGCAATACCACTGAGATTTATGGAACACACTATCAAAGTGACAATAGCTGACAAACATTTATGAGGCATACAGGATACATTTATGAGGCATACAACACATACAGAAAATACCACAGATAGCTAGATATTTTAACTGAGAAACGACTTTTTTTCCCCTGGTACTTGACATGTGTAATATGATAAAGTATAAAGTTATAAAAAAGCATGGCTTAATTGACAGGATAGTCATGTGACCAAGAAATATAGAATTATTATATACAGCATGCTTGACAGTAAATATAAAAAAATATATTTTTACAGTATATGCTAATGATACAGACCCTGTTTCATCTCAAGTTTCATGCTAATGAACCTAAATGTAGCCATGAATATTTGGCCAAATCTGATCAGAGCAGTCAGCATGTTAATGTGTGTTGAGTAGAAACTGCATGCTGGCTTTAGAAGACATACCGTGTTCTAATGGGGTGAAGGAAGACTTCAAACTATTTCACACTTGATAAGCTCTTTGGAAAATAGTGGGATGTTGAAGTGATTGCAGAGTGTGGCTCCAGACCAGGGTGAAAAAGAAATGGTGAGTTAAAATCAAAGTGGTCCCCTAAAATGCAATCAGTTGGCCTACTTTACAATATACAGGGGCCGATGGTGGAGCTACACCTGCTGTGGGGCGATGTGGAAGTGTTCAGCTGGGGTTCCAACCCTACAGAGGTAACTGTGACAATGGAAGCCTCATGAGATCTCTGTCTCACATTCAGCTACTACGTACAGTATCTGCTCCACAGAATGACACATGCCTGGTTGGAAAATATCTGTTGCCAATAAACGTCAGGCGTGAAGTGTCTGTAATCGAAAACCATAACAATGTTTGGATTGGTTGAAGGCTGTCCAATCGTCAGTCAGCCAGTAACTTTGATCGATAGCTATTGGCACTACTGCTACAATGAACATCTTTCTATCAGCATATTGCAGACTGAGGAGTGAAGGTGAAGATGGAGTGTGCAAGATGATCTCACAGAAAAGCTCTGGATGTCTGGCATTTCCTAATGTATTGTGAACATTACATTTGTTCTGGCCAACATTCCTACTTTGCCTAGAATTCCAAAGCTGAAGTAACTGAAAAAGTCATGCTCACACTCTGGAGACAATAAAATGGCATTTAACCCACTACCGAGTGTTTTAATTAAATGTTAATTAAACCCTTTTCTTCACAAACGCTGAATTGGTGTAGCACACTGACAATGTAGTTTTATATTACAATTGTTGGAATGAAAGTTGAATCAATATAAAGCGATTTTCCAGTTACAAACCCCGATATGTCTCATTAAACTCAGACAACAACCTAATCAGTGAATTCTGGACAAATCCTCGGGTTAACCATGATAAATGAGAAGTTACATGCTAAGTCCCTGTAGAGCAACAAACCCCGTAGCAGTTGCAAACTCCGGCGCCCAAGTCAATAGATATATATTGCAGATGTAAACATAAATATTTCAAGCAAGTGAAATCATAGAAAGGAGAAATAAGTCATCACAACAACGAAAATGTACCAACTCCAATTAGTACAATTGATTTCAAAGGAGAGGCAATGTGGTCTTAATAACGTTCCATTGCTTTCTTGTGGTAAATGGCAAGAGCCCAGCTACACATAATTTGGGGGAAAAGTAGGATCATATGTATGAATAACCTTGTAATAGTACCCCCCCACCACCACCACCACCACACACACACACCCATCCTCTGCCATTTGCTCCCAGAGCATGGGTAGCAAGCCGGCTCCTCTGCCGTAGCCTGACAGACCCTGGACAGACATGTTGGCCCGGGCCGCCACAGCAGAACAGGGCAGAGCAGCAGAATTCCCCCTGCCTTCCCCGGGCTTATAGTGCAAGCCTTCTTCTTCACTGGGTCGAAGGAGCCAGGGGATGAGGAAGAAGACAATGCAAGCAAGCAATTTAATTACATAAGCCAGCAGTTCTTTAAGTCTTTGACCCGTTACCCATAACATTAAGTGGGAGGGCAGGGAATAAGCACAATGTGATCCACTTCTCTTAGTAGTTACACATGCAAACACATATTTTATAAAAATGGCACCGCAATTACACTAAATACATCTAAGTAAAAAAGACAAGAAGATTATATTTACAAATTCACCTCGTGACCCCCCCCCCCCCCACACACACACACAGACACACACCCTCCCCCAACCCTCCCCGAGAACATTACTATTCAGACAAAAAATGTCTGACTTGCTACCAAGACGAGAAACAGTGGCTGTCTTGTTAAGGGCAACAAGGAAGTCCATTTGCGTTTATCAACACTTTCAGCTCAGCACGATTAGGATTCTTCACATCTGCTTGGCATTCCATGGCTATTAATTGGCCAGTAAGATAGTCAAACAGAATAGCCATTAGCAGTTGTGGCGCGCAATTACCACCGAGACCGCCACCTGGAAATTGATGCGGTTAAGCTCAGGCGCGCCCCATAAAATCAATAAAGTGTCATCTCTGTGTAACATCTACATGATGGATGACTGCACGGGATCCCAATTACGGTGGCTGGATGATGTCTAGGACTTCAACAATGGAGGAATTAATTGGAATTAGGGGAAAGAGTCATCGTGCTAATCTCCAATGAAGTCCAATAATAATGATGCAAAGCACCCACTCTGATCTGTGGACTCAAGATGTCTTAGAAGAAGAACCAGTGCCAATTTGTCATGTCAGCATCTCGACGGTGTCCCTAGAAAACCCCCTTTTGCAGACACATTAACAGACTGTCTTTGTAGCTCCAGCTGTTTCGCGATACAATCGAGCCCTGTGTCTTATAATCACCTCCAACGTGAAGCACGGTTGCTTCGGCGCTCTCAGCTGCAGCTGACCGTGACAGCTGTCTCCACAGTGCAGAAATAAATGGCACGTGCCTACTTACACATTTTCTTGTAAGAACATTGATGAACTTATAAACGTGTAAAAAAAAAAAGAGTCCCTTTTCTCGATTTCTCGTAAGGTGTTTTGGATTTGGAAGAGGCATACAGCTCTTGTGAGACCCAGCACAACAAAGACTTAAGTGCTTTTGCGTGTTCTTTTAAATAATGGGTCAGAGGTTCAAATCTTGGCTTGCGGTATACATATATTTTATTGTTCATTCATATGCTTGCTTTTAGCCTGTTGCGCATTTGTAAGCGTGTGAAACCAAAGCCTTGTTGGCTCCCTCCTGCGTTTTGTTTCCACCATTTGGAGTCTGTCACTCAGAGTCAGGGACGTGCATGTGTACGTGCGGAAAAGGGTAGAGTGCCTCTGTCACGGCTCTTTCTGCGAATCACAAGCACACGCTCAAAAGTGGGGTCACATCGGGGCAAATCTTCTTTATATCTCCCACCAAAAGACTAATAGCGGCTTTTATTGCAGATGATGTCACTCCCTGTTCCCCGCAGAGACATGGAAAGGATTACCAATTACATACTCCAAGCCAATCAAATGTTTTTAATCATTCTTTTCGTCTTCTATCAGGACTATGTGAACTCAAATTTTATATCACAATGTTTCAGGGGTTGTCAGCATTAAACCCCTCCAGACATTCGCAATTAAAGTGTACAGCTCCAGAAGAGGTCTTTATACTTTGCCGAGCTAAGGTAGAAGGTCTCTTTCTTTAGATGTTACAGGTATGGTAGTACGCAGTAGGGTCGGACATACTGTAGCACAAGGTGCCATGGCAGAGGTGCCTCAAATCACCTTAGTTGCCGTGCATCGCTGGAGGGGGAAATTATTCATCCGGCTTGCTCTCGCTGTCCTCTCGCTGAGTTGTCCCTCTGTGCCACAGAGGGAGTGCCTACGCTCCCTGCCTCTTCGTCTGCCTGTGGCCGGGCACCGCTAGTCTGTGCCCGTGTGCATACTGTATATAAAGGCATCTGCTGCTCGCCCAGTGTGAAAATGAATGAACACACAAGTGAGGGAGCAGAACAGAGCTCTGACATGTTGTGTGTGTGTGTGTGTGTGTGTGTGTGTGTGTGTGTGTGTGTGTGTGCGCACATTTGCACATACATGCTGTTATTGTACTGTATTTGTACATATAGGTTCAGTCAAGCCACTCTCATCTGGTATAAGCAATTTATTAGAACAGAAACAGAATAGTTATCTTGCGGAATGGCTTAGTTCGGGGGTATGTGCATGCATGTGAGTATCTACACTGCAAAAAATGAGCTTACTAATGTGTAAAACAAGAAAAACTGGCTGCCAGTGCAGTAAGTTAAATTTACTTGATAAGATTTCTAAAATTAAGTGCACATTTACTTAAATGAAGTCACCAGATAAGCAATTTATATTAGATATATTAGAAACAAGCCCAAATAGATTTAAAATCTAAGTTAGTTATTCTCCACAACGCTTGCTAAGTTTGATCAAAACAAACTGTCAGAAACATCGCCTCACACATTAATACGCATTGTGAAGCTAAGCGACATTGTTGTTGTGAGCGGTGTTTGCCACTTAGTTTATATTCCTATTTACAGAGACAGGGCTGTGTAGAAGCACCATATTATTTTACCATCTTACAATTAGCTGAGTATATCTTTAATAATTTAAACTATGCACACTGTTGAATAGTGTCAGATATACAATTAGTTGTGGATGTTATTTAGCATCAGCAGCTAGCATCGTTCCTTGTACAAACAAGACGTCAAGTTTGACAAAATTTGCAATATGATTTTGCACACAATGCCAATAACAAGTGAAAGTGCATTTGTGGAGGGCGTGGCATGTGTGTGTAACTGAGCCACATACACATCTGCAGGGCCACAACCTACAGATCGTAAAACACATCCAGCTCTTTCAACACATTTCAGTGAGACCATGCGCTCCCTTGACTGATACCCTATCCTATTTATTCAACCCACAGTGCATCCTGCACTGTAAAGCACAGAAGGCGTTAGGAGAGCCGGGCTATTGCTTGCCTGCGGCGTGCAGAAAAAAAACAGGTATTTTGATATTCATATTTTCTGCACTGAAATATCATGTTTTTTTTTTTTTTTTTTTTTACAAGTGGAAACTTAACATTTAATTTATATTCAGTTTTTGTGAACGTCGCCCAAAGCAGGACTCTAATACGTACACAAAAACAGAGGATGCTTTTCCTTACAGACTCACATGCAGCCTCGAATATGTTGTTTTGGTTGGTTTTTTTGTAGGTCCTTGTGTGGGTTTATTTTTTGTGGGGGGGGGGTAATCGAGGAGAGATGCATTCAAGGCTGTTTCACAGAGGGTCATGCTAATTCGAGAGCTTTGAGGTTTCTCCATTAATTTAAACGCTTCACAATGACTTGGCTGAGATCCCAAGCTACTTGCATCTATATTCATCGCAAATGCTGCGCCAGAACTAATGAGTGACTTGGGAACGGCAAACAATCAATTCTGTTATATTCCTTTCACAAGGTAAACATGCAAATGAAAAGCAGCATTTCGGTTAATTAAACCTGTCTGAACCGTTGCTCCCCACCCCAGGAAATAAAACACTTAATAATATAATACAAATACTACAGAGCAATGTCCTCCTGGGAACAGTTTGAACCAAGTCTCATTTTGATGTATTGGAGGGGTTTGGCCACGGCCCCTGACCTTGTGTTCCTCCAGGAGATTCCTGATAGCTCAGAATGTGTCAGGAATACCAAGAGTGAGGAAGAGAAGTATGAAGGCTTCAAGGTTAGCGTTGGTAGGAAGCAAGCGGAAAAACAACTTCATTATTTAATGATAAATCATCCCTCTGCAGGTGCTTTGGCAGTTAAGGTCAGATTCTTCATCCATTTGTAGCAGGTATGATCTCCATTTCAAACAGGGAATGAAACGATTCATGAAATATTGCATTGAATTTAATACACAAATCTCCTTCCTCTGAGCATTTATGTCAACCTTTAAAGACAGTTGGAAATAACTTTGACCAGCATGGCAACAATGGATGTGTAAAAGTCTATATTTTTACAGGTCAAATGGCCAGTTAGTGGTGTGATTGTGCTGTACTGAATGGAAACTATATATACATGTGTGTAAAATGTATATAAATACATGTATGTACAGTATATATAAATTAAAGAGTGATTAGCTATTAGTATAAAAATGCCAAACATGCAGGAATGGTTCAATGTGTTTATCTATTCTGGTACTCAAAAATAAACAATGAAAATTAAAACTTAGAATAAACTGTAATCTCAACTCATCTGATTATGAATCAAGACACACAAAAAAGGTACAAGAGTCTACTTTTATCCTGACAAACGACATATCCAATAGTCGACTATTTTGACAGGAAAGACTCAGCCACCAGTGGATATTATATTGCAGTAACTGTTGTCTCTATCTTAAGTGTGTGATTGATTTAGCGATAACACACACTGAGCACATCGATCGTTGCTGGCCCAGTGAACCCCTGAAAGAACATAATTTCTCTCTGCGGGCCAATGTTCTTCTGATGTACCCAGGAAGAGGAACGTTATTGGCTTTCTCTAACTGATTGTTTGTAAACATCGAGTGTCGTTCATCAGAGACTTGCAGATGGAGCTGGCAGCTGGGACCCATTCATTTCATGCCACCATCAGGCCACTGTGGATAACCAAAAAGGTGAGCCCGGTCAATTTGTGCCCGCAAACCTCCATTCGTTATTTTCCCACCGAGACAAACAATACCCCACCTGTCAAGCATTGAGCAGACAGGAAGCAGACCTCGGACCTCGGACCTCGTGTCACGACGAGTCCCGTTTCCCACGTGAGCTGACCTCCAGGAGACCTCTAGCGCCCAAGCCCTTGTCCGACCGTGAGGCGCTCTGTCCCCGACACCACCTTAGCAGCCTGTTCATCACACCATGGCACCCAGGCGCTGTTGCCCCTCGGCTCTCCGCTCGCTCCTGTCCCCAGTGCAGAAGAGATTAGGTGTGACTGAAGGGGGGAGAGGGAGGGACGTCCTGTACCCTGAACAGCCAGGCATTACTAGTTAATGAAAGAAAAGGCTGGAGACCCCCTTCACACCTTGTCCATCGCCGGAAACCAAAACAGAAGGACCTTAAAAACCCCCACCGCTGCACTTACACCTCCATCCTCTCCCTATCCATCTCTCAGAACTCGGAGGGTCCTCCAGCCCATGGAGAGTGGGACGGGAGCCAGATCATCTGCTTTCTGCAAGAAAGTGCTGGAACCTATAGGTCTCTTGCTGTCCTCACCACCATTTCCCGCTTACCGCTTTGTGGGGAGAGCTAAATGTAGTGATGTGACGGGCATTCCTTGACGGGGTATCCCATTACTTCACGCTCACGAACATCGGTGCATTGGCCACAAGTCTTAAATCAGTCCCTTAATAGAAGGGGGAGGGGGGAGGGGGGATTTGGATTTGGGAGTAGTGCTTAGCAAAACACTGGTGATTTTCGCCATGGCAGAGGTTTCATTGAAAGAGAAGTTATCTTTTTGGGGGGGTGGGGGATGGGGAGGGGGGGAGCGGGGTAGGAAAGTCACTGCAGTGATTTTTCTGCTGCGCTGGTCAACCGGAGCGGATGCTGTTCTTGCTTCCCGTCCAGCAGTCATTTCTCATGACGGCGTCGTGCGTAGGAGCACTGAAGCCGGGGCTGGGGTGGTTGGGGAGGGGGGGGAAGGGGGGGGGGGGTTGTGGAGGTAAAAAATGACGGACTTCCTTCGACCCCAAACACCTCTTCCACGTCCGCTCGACCGATGACCACGCGCAGCCATCGTCCACACTCCAGTCACTGACCCCACCGGCCCACCCCCGGGTTTGGAGTGCTGGTCACCGTCGAGGTCAGCAGGCTGTGAGAACGCGGAGAACAGGACGGAGGAAGACACGCAGCGTGGAGATGTCCTCCAGGCCGACGGCTTCATGGACACGTCTGAGGGAGGCGAGTCAGCAAGGGCTCTGAATCTGCATCAATTACCTCTATGGTCAGCCTGCCTGGTCTGTATCTCTCTCTCTCTCTCTCTCTCTCTCTCTCTCACACACACACACACACCAGACGTGTTTGTTTATTCCCCCTGGCACATCTAAGTCTTAAAAAAATGAGATTAGACTTTGAGCAATGGATGTTTGGTTTGGGAAAGGGATAAGAGATAAGGGATAAGAGATAAGAGATACAGCGACAAAGAAAGAAGTAAGAGAGAAAAGGACAGAGCCAGGCAAGCAGAGCCAGAGTGAGAGGGGAAAGAAGCGAAGCAAGATGGGAAGAGAAGGTCACCATGTCTGGTAATGTAGGACTGGCAGCCAGACTGCCTGCAGAGAGACAAACAAACAGTTTCTTAAAAAGAATGTCCTTCAAAATCCAGTTCCTCGCCCATGAGTCCTAATGAAAGCACTATTCAAATGTTATGGCTGCCAAACATTCCCTTATTAACATCCTTTTGTTAATTAAATTCAAGAGAGAAAATAAAATAATATATACAAAATAGGGTAAAACCAGGTCACACATATTTAATAAATGTGTTTTTCTGAATTTATTCACAAGATTTGAGGAGTTGAGGAAATAATATGTGCTCACACTGAACCTTTTGGGATTTACAGAACATTTTGTGCAGACAAGCCAAGTATACTGTAACACTTGGAAGGTGGAGAAAACAGGTCCACCCATATGCACTAAAGCAGCTGATTCCAATTAACACAGCCCTAACATTAGTGAAATCAGGAAGTTTACTGCTTCAGGCAGAAACACATGGGGGTGTATTTGTACCGTATGAACACTTCTGTCTAAAACGACAGCTTCGAATTTGCAGGTGGGTTATATCCGCCTCTTTTAATTAAATATTTCCATAAAACTAGACCTTGCGCTTGATAATGCACACCAATTTCATAATAATGCAAGAACAAGCCCGCAAAAGATGATGCTTTAGACGTACTGTAGATGGAACACAAGCTGGCGGGTGATGGGTTACTGTTGGATTGCTGCATGCCCTTACTGTGTCAAGGAAGGAAAATAAGCCATTGGTCACTAGCATTGCAAGTAAATCGCCAACGATGTGGCAACTATAAGGTCAGAGGCACTAAAACGTCTGACCAGAAGATTTACAGTTCAACAACAAGACACAAGAAATATGTACTCCCTCAGCTTCAACCGTTATCAGCATTCCCATGAGCAAGGCATCTCAATTGTTGAAAAATGCTTAAAACAGAGACATCTGGGAATAAACTGCCAAATGTATTTTTCAGAAAAACTATGTGTAAAAGAGAGTATTTTAATAGAAATAGAAACCCAACACGTTAAGCCATCCACAATAAAAAACAATTGTTATCACAAGGAGAGAGTATGACAAGCCTTTTATTGATGCTATAGCAGTGAGGAATGGCTGGCCCCTCCGGCAGCAAACCAGCTCCTATTAGCAGTTACAGAGCAAGCTTCGCTCGCTGTTGGCTTGTGTTGGCAGCGCACACTAAAGGTTCGGTGCTGTTAGGGCGGGGGAGCCTGGAATAGGAGATTGGACGGCCGGGGAAACAGTGACAGTGATAGGCGGCGTTTCACCCAAAGTTGAACATTTTTCAACTTGAAAAAAGCGCCCGGATGGGAATAAACGCCCAGCACCCGGCGCACAAAAAACGCTCTGCATCATGGCGCGCTCCTGGTGTTTGGAAGCCTGGAAAAATGCGGCGCTCCCATTGGAATCAATTGAAAAATAACGCTGGCGTGAGAAAAAAACAGTTTGGTGGGCATGGAGCTTAACGCATTAATAATTCGCAAACATATGCATAGGCAGGTCAGACCTTTGGAGGACATGCACCACAAATACCTCTGTCCTGGATGTTAAAGTGAGCAGCGCACCTTACCAAAGGGTTCGCCAGTGTTTTGCGGGTGCCAATTAGGAATATCGTTCTTTATTAATTACTCCTCTAAGCACATAGGGAAATAATTGGAGCTTCTGCGATGGTAATTCAAAAAAGGGTAGGCGCCTTCCAAAAAAAATGCAGTTTTGAAGGAGCTAGTTAAAAGGCCTGGGCCCAAACATGAGTAGAGACCTATATCCAAGACTCGTCTTTGAAGGTAATGAATTACGGGATATCACAACCTTGCAGCTGAGAGGGGTAACATAAAAGGTACAAAGGCTAGGAGTTAAATTCGGTGCATCCCTGCCTGAGTAATAAGCTTCTTTTGGGTTTCTGCATGAATTTTACAGCATGCATGCTTGTGCATGTGCGTGCATACGTTTTGTGTTTTTTAATTTTGATGATATAAAGCGGCTTGCTTGTGTTTTGCTATTGAATTCATGATTGTGAGTCATCAAAACGCACGCGTGTGTGCATGTGTGCGTGTGTGCGTGTGCGTGTGGATGTGTTGACCACAAATAAGGGGCCCGGTTCTTGCTGCAACCTCAATCAATGCAAGTCAGAGGCTTCTACACCCACCATCTATTACCTGTCTCGCTGTCTCTCTCCATGCAAGCCTTTGGTTAATAGGTCACTGAGCAGGTAGGCACCGTTGACAAGCAAGCCCAACGTCACCGCCCGTGGGCGGGAGCCTGTAATTACAACGTGATCTGCGCCATGATTACCAGTAGATGAACCTCCACCTGTCTTGTTTTCCACCAACTGCATTCTACCCCTCTCTATTCCTGCTCAATCCCCCTTTCCTACTCTATTTCTCCAGCGCAACAAGTGAAGAGGGTGTTAAGGGGGGACTGGTTACCATGGCCACAGTGTATTTAACAGGTTATTAAGAGAAGTTGTTCTGTTACGCTCGCCCTCTTAATCACGCGAGAATTGGGGCCCCTGCTGCCGCTCAAGAGAAAATGTCAGCCGCGACGATTTGATTGGCTGAAAAATGCAAATGTGAAAGCCATTATAACAGTGATGAACTTCACTAAGCACTGAAGCCCTGATTATTTAGGCGGGGGGGAGACTCCTTGATACGTTTTGTCCTGGCTTAATGACTAGAGGGAGGATTTGATACACATGAATGTCCTCCAGTTTAACATCCTTTTATACAAATTGTGTGTGGCTCAGTGGCTGAGGACAATAAGTCCACAAAGGAGGTCACAAAGACATCTTTCTCCAGAAGTAGACGAATACAGTATTTTTGTTTTGCCTGCCGTTTGCCTGCAGTTCCCCTATGACCCACGATGAGGGGGGTAAGGAAATGTGCAGCATGTCCATATTTTCCAACAGGACGCGAGGATGTCCTCACCAAGATGAGGAGCAGATTGCAGGCCTGAGCCAAACAGGGTCAAGCCATTGCCCTGAGCTACAGAGCCAAGTCAATAAACATCCCCGAAACACAGGCTGTGTGGGTCTGCATCCTAGCCAGGCTCTTTCATATTATTCATCCAAACGACAAAAGAGATAAATTAAGTTTGTCAAGCAGGGTCCCGGAGGGTCCCAAAGTCTTGGTGCTACGCCACGTCCAGGGAAGATGGACAGATGGAATTAGTCATACTGTATGCGTCAGTGTGCGTGTGCATGACTTTGCTTTGACTCCACAAGACAGATAGTGAGGCTCGCTTGTTCAAGGATAAGCGGACGTGGAGAGAGAGAATGACAACGTGCCTCTGCTGCTTTAGTCCATTATAAAAGAGAAAATGGCGGTCGCCGGGAGCCTAGGGAATGGGGGGGTGGGGGGTAGCTTGTTGTCAGCTCAGTTGGAGGCTCCTCTGGGGAGAGATGCCGGCCGGTCGTTTAAAGCCTCCCTCCGACAGCCGCTGAGAAGTATGGAGCGGCTGGGCTTAGGGACGGCTGTATACCCACGGGTGCTTAGCGGCGCTCAAAGCACTTCTCTCCGGGACGTGATTTATGCGGGACGTTCCTATAGCCTGCCTATCGTGCACTAAGGGCCGGACATGCCGCTGTGTGGCAGTGTGGCCTGCGGGGGAACAAAAACACTTGGCACTTGTTTCACTTAGCTGTAAGGTCGGCTCAATTAACGGCAGACCTTGACAGCAATTTGTGGCTCAAATCTGGACTGTAGTGTTGAGACATTTCAGTTCAAAGCACTCATTAGAGCAGAAGTTCTCAGTGTGTGAGTGGGTATCCCCACATAGACTTGTTCCAATCTAATCAATTGACCTCTCTCTCTGAAGTCAGTGAGCTCATATATATGCATTAAATCATGAAATCTTACTGTATATTGAAGTTACATCATTACTCATTAAATTGTACCTACTGTATAGTAGTTCGATTTTAGAGTTTACTTTAACATATGAATGTTGCTGTTGAATGGAGGAGTAACTTTGTATCCATGCATCTAAATCAAAATACATTATTTATGTCTGTCAGGTCTTCGGGTAGGTCGGACGCAAAGAGCGACAACTGGGCAGGTTGGGAAACTGATTTATTAGCAGTTTAAGATACAAACAGAACCACGCACCACAGGCGAAAAGCAACAAAAGACGATGAACCGACAAGGACGCGACAAAACACACCAACTAAAATAGACTCACACGGGACTGGTCATTGGGTAGGGGGATAACGATAGGCAGGTGTAACCAATGAACAATCAACATGGCAGGCAAGCACAGGATGAAATACGAAAGATGTCGGTTACAACAGATATAACAGAATACAGGGCAACAGGCCAACGCACAGAAACAGACAGAAACACAACAAACGACTGTGGAAGATCGTGACATTGTCTATCTGTGCTGAAGCATTCAGAAACGGCACTGAAAGCAAGCTATACGATAAATCTTTCACAACACATCCGAGTATAGAGCAGTAAGTTCAGGAGTTCGTTATCCATCAAACTGATTGATTGAATGTAATACAAATACTGTAGGATGGCAGCATTCGGCAACTGTGTTCTGTTTTTTAAATGCATACTCTAGGACTCTAAATCCGTGACTGAATTCTTTACAAGCACAGGAGAAAAACTGACTTGCATTTTTTCCAGTACATGGTCTTATGAAAGTTGCAGAAATCTTAAATTATTCAAACCTTTCCACCTTTTAAATATCGTTGTACACAAAAATGTATACTGCTATCTGTTTATTGTGTATAATAATTGGTTAGGTGTCTTTTTGTGCCAAAATAAATATCTATTTATTTATAGTGATACAATTTATTAAGATTGTATTTGGTTTATACGAGCAAATGTCTGCAATAAATAGCCTAATCAAAAGCGTCCAAAAATGAAAACACAGTGGAAAACAAAGCAAAGCTTTTATTAAAAGCCAATTATCATAGGTAATGTATATTGTTAGATACAGTATATTGCTAGATTATTAAACCAACCACAGTTGCCTCATACAAATAATGTCAGCTCATTATGAATCTCTGTGAAATCTGGACAGAAATATGTATTTACAAAACCATAGAATGACCATCTGAGAGTTCATCTAAGATGGCCCGTATTTCACGCTCCTCTCCTCCAGACATTATTTGTGTTTAAACAACTGGACTTCATCAGCAAGTCAAAGACATTCTGAGAGCAAGCCACAATCTTTAGTTTCACATCTAGCTTTGGGTTATTGATGCGCTGGTATATACAATCTTACTAAATCATATCATATGTTGATGAGTAATGGTTTTCTGATATGTCACACAAGACAATAATGTAAAATTATGATTTTCTAGTTTTACTCATACTTGTAAGCTAAGATGTATTTGTTCATTCCTCCTCATCACATATGTCAGTGTTAAGTAATTACAGATGCAAAGGAATGCTATAAGCCTTGTTTCCACACCAGACACACCTACAGTAGTCTAAATTAGGGGTGTCGCGATATACACCGGTATAGATGATTACTGTGATAATACAAAATGTAATATTGATAACGTGCTGAAAATACACGTGATAATATCGTCTAAACAATCTTAGCGGCTTCAGTTAAACCTGATGGACCCGCGACTTAAATTTGGCGAGAGGTTTCTGGTGGTGAGTGCAGGCTTGACGGAATGAGACCATAGTTTTATGAATGAGACACACAAACAGCAAACGAGCCTTCGTTTGTGTGCTGGCGAGGCGATACAGGTGGGTGTAAATTGGAGCAGCGCACACCTGTTAGTTAAGAACGGAAAAGGCGCATTTAAACGCCCTGGGGGGGGGGGGGGGGGGGGGGGGGGGGGGGGGGGGGGGGGGGGGGGGGGGGGGGGGGGGGGGGGGGGGGGGG
>JAODUH010010479.1:0-27500 GCA_027564835.1 Typhlichthys subterraneus
ACTGGCTATATAATTATTTCAAATTCCCAAGTTGCCTTTAGACTGTTCATGGACATTATTTCCCAGACCTCACATTCATCATGAGTTAGGTAAACACGTTGAGCCTTTCGACATCTAAAGTCCACTAGACCATCCTTTGGAGTATCAAGACCCAGGGATCCATATATCTTCTTGTATTGCTGGGAAATAGGGCTTTGCTTAGCAATGAAAATAAATATTATGTCTATGAATTACATGGCCAAGTGGAAATGTATATTGTATATATATATAAAGAAACAAATGGGACCTGAGTTGGAACCTTAACGTTTTGCCTAGATCATATATTTACCATTGTAGCTATGCCCTAAACTGACATCCAGAAGTACACTACTATCCATTATCAGACGGCAAAGGAGCAAGCTCTTTTTCAAATGAGGAGCAAATGTTTTGCCTCAGTAAGACAAAAAACAGAGTGACAGATCCTTTACAAACGTATATCGTAAATAGCAAACTGACACACCCTAAATCCAATTTGCGCCTTGCGCTTTAGACCGTGCGCTTAGATCGTTAAACTACGGCCCTATGAGTCCATGAGTGCTGTAGTAGCAGTAGAGAAGTATACATGCTACTCATTACTCAGGTGTGAGAGGCACATAGCTTCTCTGTGAGTCTTAACCCAATAGCAATGTTTCTGAAACTGGTTTAAGCCACAAGGATTTTTCCGGGAGCAAATCATGGAGTGTACCTTTAAGTTACTCTGCAGTTAATTTTTGTCCTACAGCCCCACCAAGCAGTCAGAGATTTGTCTCATGAAATTACCTGCAAGCATATTATAATATTAATTAGTTTGACACGTCGTAAAAATACACCCAAAATATCTTGTTTGTTCTCTCTCTCTCTCTCTCACACACACACACAGACACACGTCCTTTATGAATGTGACGTGTATGGAAGCCACATACAGATAAGAGCATATTCAATATGAAATGCGCTTTGTCAATTAATGATATTTTAGTACACAGATTATCATCTCTATGGTTACTGGTAAAAGAACACAAGTGGTGTCCAATATGTACCTTCTCTATATGTCACACTGACATCTGCGTATTACTAATAATCAAAGGGACATATATGGTATGCCATCTACATAGACTCGCAATGAATACACAGATGTCTAGTCACTGCCAAAACCATCGGTTGAACTCTCTCAAATCATAAATATATGATTTGAATACTGCCTATGTGGGATTCTGTGGCATGTTTACCTTGGGTTTATCATCGGTGTGTGCATGAACCCCAGGGTGTTCAATAACCTACCCTTTCCTTCTCCTTTATGATTTAATCAGGGAGATTTGGCAAGTGCCACATGACAGCACAAGTGATGAGTCAGCCAGGCTGGAGCTGTTGTCTGTGCTGGAGGTGAGAATTACAGTAAAGGAGGGACACATGGAATAAAATAAAAAAATAAACAAGCTGTAGGAGAGAGAGGGTACCAATGCAAATGGCCATGAATTGAAAACAGGAACGAATACAGGCATTTTTGGAATGCAGCAGCCACTCACTTCCCACACACCTTATTAACTTATGTAAATATTTTGACACCAGGATGACCACTGGTCTTTGGAATGGGATTGGTCTGTTCCGTACTTAGATCATCGTCAGATCCAGGAATGTTTTCTTGGGTCACACAGCTGGGATGAGCCTGTGTTCATCCTTGACCATTTTCAACACATCTCATCTTATAATTACATTAATGTAAATGTTTTCCTCAGAATGCATAACCATATAAGACGCTCATGTGCCACAGCTATCTGCCTGATTAATGAGTTACAGGCGTGTAAACTTGGGCTTGTATAGCCTATGCTCTGGCATTCCTACCATGTTGCACCATGATGACATGAGTTTTCCATGCCTGTGTTTGGTCAGTGGCTTTTATGTGAGTTATGTATCTGTTTTGTAGTTGACTTCACGGCCAGACATATTCAGTACCAATATTAGGCTACAGTATACATGCCACAGTTTAGACAGTGTGTACTGTAAAACACTCAAACTATCCCTGTTCTTGTTATGGAGCCAAAGAAAACAAATGTTTGAACGAAGCACCTCTGAGCAATAATCACTCATTAAAAAGCTGATTCCCTAATAGAGCAACAGCACAATATTGACCACATATGAACACCAATTAGTAATCAGTAGACCAAAATGAAATGGTCCCTTAAATACTGACAATGGTAAATATTTTGAAATCAAATCTGAAAGCAGTGTTTTTCTTTACCCCTCAAGCTTGTTTCTCATTAAACCGTGATGCAGAAAGGCTTTTCAAACTCAAATTGTGACAATAACGAGACGAGATGTCAAGTATGCCTCTCTGCTGTATGTTCAACTCATGTTTATAAATTGCAGTCAGCAATAGTTTTAGGCTTTACGGAGTTTAGCAGGAGATTTGAGGCACTTCCCAATCTGCTCTGGGCTCCGGAATCAGCATGACTGAGCGTGGATTGGATGACGAAAGATGATCAGTATTTTCTAACTCATGCAGGTAGGACATATAATTTTAGCATACCGTACTTAAGCAGCATGTGCTATTTTCACAGCACAACAATGTTGAAAATGCTGTGAATTAATCTTTCTATGGCCCTTTTTTATTGATTTCTTGTAAATAACTGCACTTTATTTGTGTTGGCCAATAATATCTTCATCAAAACAATCTACTGTATGCATGTGCTGATGGAGTAGCACAAATCATTCAGAAATAAACATTTTTGTTTATTTATATACCAACCATGTTGACTCCACCGGTATCACCACCAAGTACATGCATGGACACAGTGTTGGGCAAGTTACTCAGTAATTCTAAAAAGATACTAGTTACTTATTACTCCTTCAAAAAGTAATTATATTACTTTACTTATTACTGGGTAATGTAATTAGTTACATTGCTAAATTACTTTACAATCACTAACCTGTCTCGTCCCTTCCGAAAAATGATTTTGATCTTGAGAGAATTGAATCCTCTTTATTGGAAGAATAACTAACCTTAGGAGTCAACAATCAGCCAACTTGAAAACATTGCAGATTGGACAGGTTGGTTCAATTAGCCTACCCTAAGTTTGCTAGGACCATACATCTCGTTCTTGTAAAGGAGTATCTATTAGTTTCTTCGATTAGTAATTGTAATATTTTTACTGTTTAGGAAATAGTAATAAGTTACACTACTAGGTACTGAAAAAAGTAATACTGCCCAACACTGGTGGACAGAAAAGCCATTTCAATGTTATAGTCATGCTTTCTGTAAAAAAATGAAGAATGAATTGCATTTTTTTAATTTAACATGTCTGCTACTTTTTCTAACTTAACTCACTTAACTAATATGCCTCAAATTAATTTGAATATTTGCCACATCATATAAGTAGAAATAAATCAAATAAATTAAATACCATAGCACTTAAAAAAAAAAAACAAAAAAAACAATTGTTGCTAAGGAACTGTAAAACCTTGCGCTGATTCAGAGACAGTGCAAGTTCTGAAGGAGATATGTCATGACAGGTGACATGTTACAGTAGGTATCTGTGTTATAATGATAGCATGGCAGATCCATCACAGAAATACACAGAATACATCCGCAGAGACAAAGGGATAGCAAGTTACAGTACACGGCTGTGTTCAGTGGCCTTTTTGATGGAATCAATTTACAATCACTTAAAACGGACAATATAGCAAAAAACATTTCACATTTTATAGATAAAGTATAAAGAAAAATAGATTTTGTCAACAAGACTATTTTCCTTAATAGACCTATAGGACTATTTCATGTGTAGTCTATAGATACAGTTGTAGTAGTAACTCTATAATAATTCATTTATAATGCAATTTTTCGAAGGCAAAATATTTGAAAACAGCATTAGACATGATAAACAGAGAGACAGGACATTTGTACAATTGTAGACTACAATTGCATTTGGATGAAAATAGAATATCAAACATCACATTATCCTGATAAAACCTTCAGTGTGTGCTTTGATCCAAAATGTTACGTATAAATAGTAAAGTCTTGTGAAGGTATTCAGTTTTTAGTTTATTCTGTATTCAGGATCTGAGAGTGAAATGTCATTATGACATAGATTGCTTGCGAGCTGACTTTAAAGGGAGAGGGAAGATGCTGCATGGAGCTAGGTGTTGGAGAGTGACAGACAGAAGCTTAGAAATATAATAGAAGGAAGTGAGAAAAGTTATTTTCTTTCCCGCGGTGTGTGTCTTGAGAGTGACAGAGTTGGAGAAATGATGGGAAAGGACCTGATCAATATAAATAGGAATATATGTACTGGACAGTAAACCTAGAGACATATACGGTTTAGATTTAGTTAAATGTACTCCTCAATTGCTTTATATAGTATTGCCACCAAAACCCCATATTCAGCTCCAGCTCAATGTTTGAACACTGTGCACAAAAGTGTGGGTGGCTGGCCAAACCAAGACCACACTATATTCTGTAAATTAGGACTGTATTTTAGCAAGTGTATAGCCACCTATAGGCAATTAAAAAACGGCACAAAGCAATGGGGAGTTAAGACACACCCACTGAACATCTTATGTCAAAACCACTCCCCCACTCACTCTCACAAGAAGGTTAGCAACAAGATAGTCCAATGATGCTGGACATGACTATGGCAGAGTACATATCTGTGGCAAGCAGAATAGAGCTCCTTCACAAGATTTAAACCTGAACCTTTATAACTAATTTAAAAAGTACACTCTTGAGTTTATATATGTGGTCAGCATTACAAAATGGTTACAAATAAATAATCATAAATAAATACACATCTCTCTACACCCCTAGTCTTGCTGAGCCAGCCCTTACTTACATAAAGGATCAAGACCCACCTACTTGACAGGGGAGGTATTTTGACATGCACAATGACCAACTACGTAACTTAAAGACTGTGTAGAGCAGACATACAGTACCTTTGTGTTTTGAGTTTGCCACACCACAGAAAAATGTAATATTCACCACCCAGCCAAATTTAAATTAATAAAAAAGTTGGCAAGTATATAAAATTACGCTTCAAAAGTGTGAATATATAACCAGCATTGTCTGTTCTCATGTGCTGGGGGTGTGTCAGCAGAAGGCGATGTAACCACACACATCACGTGTTCTACGGTAAACTCCATACCGCGGTGTCCGATAAAGGTATCCTCAGCTGAACATTGACTGGAAAATGTAGGTCTACGTGCATTTTATGAGTTGTCTTTTCACTTTTAATAGATGGGTACTGGTAAAAAGTATTAGATTGGTTATCATATAGGGCTTTGTGTGTTCTCATTGGCAGAAATCAGTTTTTAACAGACCACTTTTTAGCAGATCACTTTTTGGCATGACACCTGCGTGAGATGCTGTTCTTGTCAAGTAAATCTAGCCTATAGATTGTTGGATTGGATTTTTTTCGTTTAGATATGCGGTTTATATTTTCTTTTGGAAAGATGATATGATGCTGATTCGAACATGAGAATGCCGACTGGATTTGGCAGCCGGCTACTAAACCAGTACTTTTCAAATAATGCATTTTCAGTCTCAACCACATTGTGCAATGAAGGCATAGCAATCAGACTGTAAGATGTTAAAGGACAGTGAGTGATTTAGATATGGAACTGTAGACTGTTGAAGGACAGTACATTTAGTAGGCTAATAACGTATTGGAGCATGATACATACTGAACTGATTCGAATGTGACCATCTACGTATAGTAGTCCCCCGTTTATGGCCCTCCTAAAAAAATTCTGATCAGAGAAATGATGAAGTATAATTCAACTGTCTAACTCTATAATACAATATTACATAGTTAACGTGTTCTCACATGTTTAAATGAATGGATTTCTAACATACTGTATATAAAGTATTTCCAAGTAAATCTCTGTATTTGCTTTACACAATCTTTAATAACCAAATCAGACATAACATTTACAATGAGGAATTTGTAGCGAAACTAAACGGCAAGTCTGTTTACAGGTCTTGTAAATCTGCAAAATGTGTAAGCCTATATGGTTCCTGCTTAAAATAAATACAACATTCATAATTTGTACTGCGTTATCGTCAAGCTTATGACTTATGTATCAGACGGTCAGCACAGAGTTCATTAAGTGACATAGTGCTAATGGACGGAAGAGGCCGAGACTACTCCTCCCCATACAGTGCTAATACTATAGGCTTACATCTTCTATACCACTCCTCAATGTGGACAGTGTGTAAACAACAAGATGTTGAGGACATCTGGGGGCTCTATAATGAAATTCAAGATTATTACCTTTAATCTTACACAAGATTTTACAGTCACCCTGAACCCACACAGGTGTTTTAGAAATGGGGGTGCCTATGCTCATTTTAACATTCAATGAAATGGTCTCTTGACTTTTTAGATCTGGCGGGGGTGAGTTCAGTAGCATGGTCAAAGAATTATGGAAGGTATGCAAAGATCAGATGCGTTTTATAAATAAAAAAATATCTGTAACATAATAACAAGGGGCAACACTGTGGCCTCAAAGCAAGAAGGTCCCGGGTTCTAACCCCGGCCTTTCTGTGTGGTGTTTGCCTGTTCTCCCCATGTCTGCGTGGGTTTCCTCCTGTTTCCCCCACTATAAAAAAAACTAAACATGTCAGGTTCTCTCTCCAGTAAGTGTCATGTGAGCAGTGACACTGGCTCCAATAGAGTTGGTCCCCAGGCGCTGCACAGCAGCTGCCCACTGTTCCCTTGAGGGATGGGTTAAATGCAGAGAACGACTTTCGCAACATGTATGTGTATGTGACAATAAAAGCACTTTTAGTGTATTGCAAGTACCTTGCTAGAAAAGGATAGTGCTTTTCAGTGTTTGATTTAAAAATTGAGAGGCCCCAAAGCACTGAAATGTGTTGGATACATATGATTATTGTGGAGGTACAGTACTGTAGGTGATGCACAAGTTGACATGACTGGCGCAATCGTTTTGCAATACCAATAAATTGCAGCCTAACGAAACGTAACATAAAGTCCAATGTACACTGCATTACATTCCATGGAGTGTAATACATAAATGCTCATATAGGCCTACATACAGTATACTGTATATCTAAATACATAAATCCACATACAGAAGACAAAAAAGTTCAAAGCAAAGGTTTCATATTCCACTCTAGATTCATGCCCTTGGGCACTAGACTCTTTGTATCCAATAGAGCCCATCTCTGGAGCAACCTTTTGTCCAAGTTACCACCCGTCTTGGGAGTTGTAACCAGTTCAATACCAAAATATCTCAAAGATATTGTGGTGGGCCTCCGTGTAATGTGTGACTCCTGTGTTCTGGGTGTGAAGATGCTGCTCTGTGTAAGAAGTGGGATCCTTATTGTGTGGTTTTATTATTATTTGGGTTTTATAATTGCATATTTGCATATTGCATATATAAGTTTATATTATTGTATAGTTGTTTTTATTGGTTTTATGTATTTTGGACTAAGGATCCTGAACTAATGACTAATGACACACCTCAATGCATGATTGAGGGATAGAGGACTGGGTGCGGTGAGATTGTTGGTGGACAAATGAAAAAGGAAAAGGTGTGGGAAGGAAGCAGAACCCGTTTTGACAAAGTGACGGGAGGACCAGAGCGAGCCAGCGGCCGGCCGAGACAGAAACTGAAAGCTAACGGAGCTAAGAAGACGTGACTGAACGCTTGTGAGCAGATAAGTGGAGGAACGTGAATCAAAATAAATGTATGTGTGGGGGCTGCCGTTCCCGGCGTGACATAGACTAACCCGGACGCAGCTGTCTCGCTATAGCCCTGCGGTGGCCGACAGCAAACGGGATCCAGCGCGTATACGCATAAGAGCTAATCAACGCGTGCCCCCCCTTCACGGACTTCAGTTTCATCTGGGATAACCACGTAGCCTCCTTCGATTGATCGAGTCATCCATTCTTCCTATTAACAGTATGATTGACTCTACCGTTTACTGCTACCACAAGTGCAGTTATACTTACATTCTTTCTAACAGTGGAATCATCCTTTATTTGTAATTGTAATTGTCCATGACAGAATGTCCACTGTGTGTGACATTAAGAAATATGCTGCTCTGTATTGTGCTATATGAGTTTTTACCTACTGTATACCGTAGCACGGACACGAGAGAATATACATCAGTATCATCCATCCGTTTACTGTTCAATTAAAAGTTTGTCAGAAACAAATAGCGAATATAAAAAAAGACTTTTGAAATCAATAAGTGGTCAATAGTTTTAAAAGTATAATAAAATATATTACAGAAACTTACAGCAGAGGTAGCATGGGCTTTTCCCAGGGGTATATTAATTACCCCCTATAGCCTCTCCCTACTCCTGTTGTGCCATGTGATTTTGTCTATTACACATTTGACATTTTACGCTATTGGCCACTGTCAATAGGTTGTGAACCTAATACCCAGAATGTTCTCTCTAGCCTGCACCCTGTCCACATGAATCACAAAACCCCATTTTCTGCCTGTGCTTCGTGGGATCTCAGGCTAGTCAGAATATGTGTTCCCCTGTGTTTGTTTGCGTGGGTTTTCCTGCTACACTTCCACCACACCAAAAGGCGCATCTTACAGGTTATCACTCTTGCCGTTGCCCTTGACCAAGGGCACTGGCATTAGAACTGGAGCTGGTCCTTGTGTGCAATACTGTGCCCACGGCTTCTCCTAGTAGTTATAGGTTAAACACTGCAGACGTCCCTATAGGGACCACTAAAGTTTAACTTTACGTGAAACATCGCTTGGTCAGATAATTCAACCTGCCAATGCTGTAAAGGTCGATACAGTTAAGCAGTGTTCGAATACATGCAGGATATATGTCTTTGGCTCATCGCTTTGTGGCAGCGCATCCATCAGCTACCATGGGAAGCTTTGGAAACAGCATGGGCCAGAACCCCCTGAGCCGTCTCTTCTGCACTGCCTGATGAATTGAGACCAGTCCGAGGGCAAAAGGTGATCCAAAAGCATGTCTAATATTTTGCACACCATACACAGTTAATACAACAGATGTCATTAAGGAGTATTTTGAAATCTTGTGTGAAATAAAGCAGTTATCCCTTCTGGTTCCAAGCCCTCATTATGTCAAATGTTTGTTTATGCACACGTGTGTGTGTGTGTGTGTGTGTGTGTGGTGTGTGTGTGCGTGTGTGTGTGTGTGTGTGTGTGTGTGTGTGTGTGTGTGTGTGTGTAGAGCGCACGTGCTAGTGCCTGCAAGTGTGTATTATACACTTTACAGAGCTGCAGCTTGTCAGCTGTGAAAGATTCTTAATTACGCCACGCAGGCATTCTCGGGAAGGCAGAAAGGACAGAGAGGAGTACTCCCACCTACGCTAACAGCTGCTGCCTTGAAACAATGCTGCTTAGGATATTAACCACGTAAAGTTCTCTTATTGAATGCACGCAGTAACACACCGTTTTTAGTCTACAGTAAAAACCGTGTTCACATTTGGTATAGGCTGTACAGGTTTAGTACAGAATTTAAATAAATGCTACAAATGATACATTTGTATCTCCTTTTTCAAAAAAGGAGATACAAATTTATCCCCTTCCATTCCCTCCCCATGAATATCTTTAGCAGCATGAATACTCTAATAACACCATCATTACACTCAACAAACACAAAATCCCAGAGATCTTTGGGAAAGCCTTGCCTAGCTGTGCTGACAGGAATATGTGCGTAAGAGAGGTGCAATGACGTTACCCAACCCTCTGATGTGTTCTGGTGGAGTACATTGGCTGAGAAATTATTCATTAGTTTGAGACAAGAAGGGCAGGCTAGAAATAACAGCTCTGGAGGATAATAATAGTTGATATGTATCATGCTATTTGTACACACCTCCGTTTGTGTGCTGTTTTAACTTTAACAAACATATTTAGGTATTCCTCAGCACAGGATGAACACTTTCTTTGGAAACGCTTGTGCGTAGAGAAGAATAATAATAGAAACAAGAATACAAGAATGTGTTTACACGCACAAATGTGTAGAATAATATAATAAAAATGTAATGTAAACAGTGAAAGGAGGCCTCTTATTTTCCAAAAGGTTTCATTCTGTGAATGACATGACAATATGATGGCAGGACCCAAGCGCACAACACTTACACAGAACTTGGAAACAAGGTTTCGTAATACAGGGAAAACAAGAACAAACATCTATGACAAACAACAACCGACAAGGGACAGGAGAAGCACATGGGTACACACACGTACGTACACAAGACCATTGGCCAAGAACAACAAGGGCAGGTGAAACTCATTAGACAAGGCAAAACTAACTAACTGATTGCAAGTGGAACTAGACAAGAAACTATGAAACACAGGGACATTGAACAGAACACAGGGATAACATGGACTGGGAAACGTGGAACACAGGGAAAACATGGACTTGGAAAGGAACACAGGGATAACATGGACTGGGAATCGTGGCACACAGGGATAATGTGTATAGATTTTTAATTTTAATATTTTTATATGTTGTATCTGTGTGGTTTCATTTTAGCTTATTTTTGAATGGCCATTATTGTAGTTTCGGATGGCGACACTAAAAACCTGCAACATATTGACGTCAAGATGGGGTTAGAACAACCAATATCAGAAAAGATGGAGAGTCTTCTTAAATTCAGTTAAACTACCATGTGGGTAACACGTATCATAGCAACAGTGAAACATATCCTTTGCTTCTTTAAACTACTAAATGTTTTACAGTATGTCAGTAGTAACATGTCTTCTATTTGAATACAATGCCTTACATACAGTTCTAAAGCATCACGTGCACAGTATTTGGATGACAAAGTGAAAGGTAATTCATGATGAACGACTGATTGTTGAAAGATTGAGCACTAACTATAATATCAATGCTGACTGAATAATAGCACATTTCGGGTAATTGTCATCCATGTTTTGGGGGAAATGTGGTGACTCACATCTTGTTGACATGGAGACTGAAATAGCATCCAAATGGATGAGGACATTCAAGCTCCCCTTGAGACTCGGTGCTGTAGGGAAGAAGATGGAGACAGAAAAAGATAGGATGAGAATAGTGACAGAAGGACAGAAATTAGCACACAGAAGATCTTGAAGAACTATGAGCGTTTGTGTTGTATAAGCCAATGAGTCACACTAACCGTTCGAGTCTTGAGAACTAATAGAAAAACATTTGATGTCTCTCAGCGGGGTGCGAGCTCTGCAAGGACAAAATGGAAATAGGGAAACTTGGGAACATACCAAGAGTTGTCCTGTGTGCTTGTTAGTGCATCTGTACATTGACAATGAACATATTTGAGCCTCTAAGAAGAGAGGTTGTGTGCGTTAATCTCATAGATTCTATTACAACATCTGTTAAAAGATAAATAAAATGGTTGGATTTGAGTCAGTTTACTGGAGGGGAAAAGTGTATGTTTTGTCTGCCTCGTCTGTTTCACATTTCTCAAGGATTTCATTACAACCCAGCCAATCCGCAGTCTCCCAGTAGCATCGCAGAACAATCTGAGTCATGCTGCAAACTCAATAGCCCCATAGAATGTTTTATACAGCCGTCAGAGATGACGTAAATCTACACGACCTGTTATTTCATTGCTGCAAAATATGTGGCCATGAAAATAACATTACAAAGCATCTGACTCACCTGATCCATGGCCCTTAAACGCTTCACACCTTCCTGTGATGAATCACAATGTGAAAATTAAGGCATTTCTTCATGTCCCTGTTAAAAATCAGGAGGACCAAAAAAAATCCTACTTTGTGGTGATGGTCAACACACAAAACATATTGTACATAGCATTTCAGATCTATCCTAAATGAAGAGGGTTGTTACTGGCAATGATTTTAGCCCATCATGTTAAGGTCCAGTAAGCAGAATAAATTATAAGACGACGTACATTACTGGTACTGACACTTAGAGTAGGAATAATGTAGCTGGACCAATGTTACGTGTAACGATAAATTTGTCCACCACCAAAGCAGCAGATGTAGAATTAAATATACAGTATGAATTTGTAGAACATGTGAAACAATTTTAATCCTACTTGAGTGTTTAAAATAATCTTCAGGTAATATATATAACTTTTTACGTATATACATGTATTTATTTCAAACATATCACAGTGGACCTATAATAAATGCGGAACCTTTTTTATCGTTATTTCCTGCCCACTATGCACCACTATCCCCTGTTCCAATTACACCACTGTTCCTTTTCATTGTCTACACCCGGTGGACTTTGTGTGTATACAAAAGGGAAACAGCATGGTTCTCTGGTGCTCCATCAACTACAAATGCAGGTTCACAATGAGGACTCAGATTGAGAGGGTGGAAATTAATCTGACAGCATGCTTTCAAAAGAGACCCTGTAGCTAAAGGACACACATAGGCTAATACTGTATGCGTTTCTATGTTTCTTTAGCGTCATGGGTTTTAATTATTATTAAATTATTAGTCACCTGAATTATGTTTAGGTAATGGTACTATTTTGATTGTTTTCATCCAGACATTTTATTTTATTTATGGTTTGACTAATTTGCAAATATTGCATTATACTGCAAAGCCATCAGAAATTAAAAGATCTTATGAAAACAATTCTGGAAAACTATATATATTTTTAAATACCCCTATGTCAATTTTAAATAATCATCCTAATTATTTAATAAATAACACAGGAATAATAATAATAATAATAATAATAATAATACTTTAACTGTTAATAATATTTATTAACAAATGAATATACATACGGGTGGTATAGACTGTATATCCAGTGGCTGAACAAGGCTAACAAAGCAATAACCTCCGTCAGGAACTCCATGCAGTTGTGGAGAACAACACTGGAAGCAAGTCACCAACACATGCGGCATACCAAGGTGATGCATTCTCCTGGCTGCTGTTCTGCATAGGCCCAAACCCCCTCAGCCAGATCATCACAAGGTGTAGATATTGATACAGATTCAGAAGAGTGACCATCAGCCACCTCCTGTGCATGGATGACATCAAGCTATATGTGAACAAGACATTGACTCTCACCAGGCTCTACAGCGGCAACATAAGACTGTCATTCGGACTGGATAAGTGTGGCCGTATGGTGGAAGAGAGGGAAGATCATCAAGACTGATGGGGTTGAGTTACCAGAAGATGTACACACATATAACACAGCCCTTGGGCACGATCATGAGACACCACAACATTGACTTTCCCTGCTATGCAGATGACACCCAGCTCTACATCTCAACTGAACCCATCTCATCCCTCCCACCAATCTCCCTCACCAACTGTCTTCACGACATCCAGAGCTGGATGACTCTAAATGCCCTTAAACTAAACAACAGCAAGACAGAGGTCCTGCTCATTGGCTCCAAATCCACTCTCTCCACACAAGACAACTCCATCCTGAACATGGCCGGTCTTGCCATCCCACTGTCAACAACCGCGAAAAGTTTTGGTATCACCTTTGATAACTCCCTCTCATTAGAATCACACATCAAAACCATTAACCTGGCATCCTTCTTCCATCTACGCAACATATCTAGACTCCGTCCCTCACTCTCATACTCAAGCACCGAAGCCGTCATCCACACCTTTGTCACTTCACGTCTGTAACTCTCTTCTCTCTGGCATCCCAACCAAACTCATCAATAGATTCCAATTAGTAGAGAACTCTGCTGCCAGAATCCTCACAAATACGGATTAACGGATCACATCACTTTTTGGATTCATCTGCATTGGCTTCCTACAAAATTCTGCATCAACTTCAAGGTTCTCCTCCTTACATACAAGGCCTTCCACAATCTGGTTTCCTCCTACCTTTCTGACCTTCTCCTGGCATATAATGAATCCCGATCTCTCCGCTCATCCTCTGCAGGTCTTCTCGTCACCCCCCCCCATTCCACTTCTCCACCACGGGGGCTGAAAGACATTGACATGTATGCCATGCCAGTCATCAGATACCCAGCTGGAATAGTAAGGTGCCCACAGGAGGAGGGCAACTGATGCAAAGACACACACACTACTGAAACACCAGAAGGCGATGAGGAAGAGAAGGCGTCGTGGAACAGTAAGCCCGTCCATGAGATGTATCATCAGCAAATAGGGGAAGAGGTTGACATCAAGACATCCTACCAGTGAAAGGCCGGTCTGAAGGACAGTACATAGGCTCTGACCATGGCAGCAGGCCCTAAGCATAGAAGCAGGGATCTATGACAACAGACAAGTACCAAGGTGAAGGGTTTGCAGATGCCCCTGAGACAGTCCAGCACACAGTAGCAGGGTGTAAAATGAATTTTTGTTGTAATCAACTGAAATAATTTATTCAATTCATCATAACTAATCACACAAACTGATAAGCAATGTATTTTACGTCATCTTTTGCTATCGGTTTTGTGCCTACACTATCCCTAACTGTAACCCTTCATACTTGAGCATTTTAATTGGTTAGATATCAATTCTTGTATCTGTGACTAAAGTCTTTTCCACTTGTCCTTTATCACTTGCCAACCCCTTTAGTGCATGAAGCCAGTATGAATCAGAAACCATGTATTCATCTAAGAGGCTTTGATGGGCCTATGTCGTCAACTTGTGGGAAACAAGACTGAGCACTATATTGCCCCAGACTGGGTGAGAAGGATTATCGCTGGAGGGGACAGTTTAATGCTGTCCAGTTGTAAAGACAGCGGACATGAATGGCAGAACGAAATGGGTTAATCATGAAAGAATGCATTAATGAAATGTATTTCATACACTTAAACAACACATTTTTGGGTAAGGTATAAAAGTTCATGTTGATAATTCCATTGCTTGAATTATAGGCTATCAATGAATGAATGATTATTAGAAAGGCATCTTTAGGCCACCAATATAAATGGTTTCTAGGTCATTATTCAGTATCTCAGTAAAATAAATTATAGCCTCTGCTACATTCTATGACAACGGCTTAGTGGATGATGCACAATCGGTCTAATTGGTCATGAGCAACTATACAGTAGTGCATTGACACTTGGCAACAACTCCCACTTACTGGTTCAAAACCACATAACAGCACCCCAAGGTTATTTACATAATGCTGTTTGAGCAAATGACAAATGCTTCATTACCTTGAAACACTGTTGAGGAGTTCATTTTTCAACTTAATTCTTTATTGGTGGCTTCTATAGGCCAACTGTGATATAATGAACCAATACCCAAAACCCTTCTAATGGAAGGTTATCGGTTCTCAATGGACAGACAGACAGCGTCATCTGGCGTTAAGATCCCACTATCCCACTGTTGTCTATGCTAACCTTAGCATCCACTGACTCCCTTAAGGCTCTGCTTTCTTATTGACCTAAAAGGACACCCCAAAAGAGTCAACAAATGCCTGGCGACACATTTTACACAATTTGCAGAGAATAAGAAACTTGGTTCTTTAACACATGTTGGCTAAAAAGTCAGAATTTAGTTACACAACCATTACAATAGTTGTTTGAGCTCTAAACGTCTTTATATGGAAAGTGTGATTCTTATATTAGCTGTGATGCATTGTCATGAAGTCAACTGAGTATACCAACAAAATGAATTGGATGTCCCTGTGAAGTATCTCAGATCTATACTTACCGGCTAGAGACCTTTAACTCTCTAATTTCCTTAGCTCTCATTTTACGACTAAAGGACCAGTTATGCCACAGTTTAGTAAAAATATGGAAATATAAATGCAGTATAATTCATGGAATGCCCGTATAAAGTTACCTTGGCAATAGGTCCTATATTAATATCAGAAGGCATGAAATCGTTTCTAAGCAACAGCCATGGTACAGGATTATGTAGTTAGATTGTCCATTAATGAATGCACCGATTACCAAATACCATGGCGAACATACAGTATGGTTATGTGTGATCATTTTTCAAATACATGTTTAATTTATACTTTAAACACCTAAGACAATTAAAATATATCAATCTTACAGTACTACTGATTCAGTGGCATATGTAATTCATGTGACACTTATATGAAATAAAATCCATATTTGCCCCATCTTTCTAATCTTCTGTATAACCTATAATTTCACACATTTTTATTTGAGCAGAATCATTAGGATTTCATGTTAAAGAATGCACAAACCAGACAAAATATGAATGAGGTATAGTATTCAGAGCTGAAAAACAACTGCTTTAATTGCATCTCTATTATTTCTGCACAGGGGTAAAAACTACAAAAGCTAGAAATAGTTTGGAGCACTGAGAAGCTCTAACCACTGTGGGGTAGTGTTTCTCTTTACAAGAGTTTAGAGTCACTGTGTTAAAGAGACAGGAAATAACAAAAAGTGAAACATTTTACAGGGAGAATGATGAACTGCTAAACTGACTGTGCTGAACATTCTGCACAATATTATTCACCCATGGGAGCTACTGTATCTGTTCCCAATCTCCCATCATAATCATTATTATGATGTAGGCTACTGGCTATTTAAAGGGAAAGAAAATCTTAGAAACTAACTAGTGGTTGAGTTGTCTCAGCCTCTTCCGTCCATTAGCAATACGTCACATGCAACTCTCTGCTGAACGTCTGATGCATAGGCCCCATTTAAGATCGACAGCACTCTCTGAAATTGAGAAGTAGATTTTCCTTGGCTGCTAGCATTGCCACTCACAAAGTCTGTATCTGTAATTACGGTGCGACGGTAGTGCATTTGCCTGCTTTATTTACTAATTTCAGTTGTTACATTGATTTTAAGCACTAACAGTAGCCTACTTATCTTACAGAACAATACCTGAAAACTGCCAGTCATCTCGCTAGGTTTCTCAATAAATTCCTCTGTATAAATTTAATGTCCAACTTTTTCAATGAGTTAGGCAGTTGGTTGTTGTGCATGTCAATCAAAATACTTCTCCTGTCAAGTAGATGGATCTTGATGCTGTTAGACAGCACTGTGTCTCAGACTTTATGTAAGTAAAGGTTGGCTCTGCGAGAGTAGTGGTTGAGGTACACTATTGGAAACATGCATTCGCTGGAAACCATCATACACCCACTGCTATCTAAACCATCCATCCATCCATCTTCTCCCGTTAATCCAGAGTCGAGTCGTGGGGGCAGCAAGGCACCCCAAACTTCAATTTCCCGAGCCACATTAGCAAGCTCTGACTGGGGGATCCCGAGAAGTTCCCAAGCCAGTGTGGAGATATAATCTCTCCACCTAGTCCTGGGTCTTCACCGAGGCCTCCTCCCAGCCGGACATGCCTGGAACACTAGGCTCCAGACAACACAATCCTCAGGTTCATAGGGGCACCCAAACCTCTCAACCACAATAAGGTGATGGTTCACGGAGAGGTCTAGAGAGATATAAACCAGAAAAGTGTAAAGCACCTATAATATAGCACCTAACAATATGCATGCTCCATGAATGTACAAAGGGGAAATTGATTGGCAGGCAAATCAACCAACCAGATGAAACCCAATGAGAAGTTACCTTGATATTTGTTAATTTTATGTTGCGGCAATAGGTAATGTGAGTATGTAGCTTTTTTGTATAAATATGTAAGTATTGTATATTCCTGATTTAGCAGAATTGTCTTTGCTCTAACTTGGGTTGATTATTAAATGTACAGTGTACACATTTGCATAGTGATAGAGGTGTATAAAATGGTATGCCACTACATTTGACTATGTGAAACACTGGCCGAAAAAGTCCTACACAAAGAGAGGCACGATGCAAAAGGAACACCAGCGTGCGACGTGTCATGCACTATTCTCATGCCTATTTGAGCTTGGCCGTGCAATTTACCAGCACAGGCACACACACACAATATACAGGCTTATGCAGAGGGCACTGTACACTGCCCACGTCAGCTGTAGGGCTGCATGTATGGTTTAGATAGCATAGATTCATGCTAAATTCTACATGCATAGTTCCTCAATGACACCATGTTCAAATTCCTAAGGATAGGCCTGCTATGTTTGTTCATAGCACCATGCTGTTTCGTTTATTCTCTCTTTGTACTGTATTACTAGTAATAATCAACATCACACAGTATGGACAGAATATGAGCACATTCCTGAATTCAATATTTGTTTAAAACCGGTTTAGCCATTTCTGATATCACATTGGTTTATCCTCAAAGGTTACTGTATGTTGAAAATACTTCAGATTGTTTGGATGAAGGTGAACCAAGACACATCCAGGAAAAGACAGGAAAATGCTGCAGAAGGCAGAACCAGCAAATAGGCCTTTATGGATTTATTCTGGAAACTATAGGATTTTTAAAAACTATTACAAATTGTATTATGCCATTGCATGTGTAATAAGGCAATGCATATACAATGTCTCTCCAATTGGCACATGATTAACCATGCCAGAGAAAGCCAAATTAAAGTGATTTCAAATGCAAATTTTGTCAAGAACCAGGCTTACTACCTGTTGTAGGGCTGTCCCGAATACCATTTTACAGGTTTCGAATACTTGATGGTATTTCCGAACGAGTATTCGAATACTCCTTCTCAAAAAAAACATTAAAAACACTTCATAATTATGAAGTATAACATAAGTAATCTTCGATTCCTAGTTTCACTGAGCACACATGTAAACATAGCCATGCACGTTGATTGACATGTCAATTGAGCCAATCAGAGCTGTCAAATAGCATATACCTCCTGTATTAGCCAATAAGAGTGTGTGTTGAATGAATAGCCCCGCTCTCTTCTTACAAACAGAGCCAATTGCAATCAATTGTGTTGATGACACAGTGTAGGGCAGGCAATTACATTTCAACATGTGGGTTTATGTGGAGACAGTAGGGATTAATGGGAAAACATGCATGCATAATGTGAAAAAAAGGAATACTCGAATCCCAATATTTAAATCAAATACATACCCAACGAACGAATACCCGAATAATCGAATATTTGAAAAACTTGCTGTTCTATATTGTATGTATAGCCTAGTTCACAAAATAAAGCAAAAGTAGCTAATGTCAATAAAGGCAGCTAGGGTCAGTCATTCTTGCTAACTTCAAGCTCAAATCAAAACAGTATCGCTTGTGGTCCTCTGCAGCAGCGCATCACACGTCGAAATGCATTGTGAAGCAAAGCATAGTGCTATGGCTTTGTTGTTACCAGCTGTGTTTGCCACTTTATTTTACTTTATGGAGCCAGGGCTGTGTAGAAGTAGCCTACCAGCTTATTTGTTACATGTACAGGTTACATGCATTTTGCATAAGTGAAATGCATGGATATATGTTGAATTTGACAAAAAATTTATTAATTTACATTTAGCTTGCAATAGTTGACTACCTTTAATTGTAGGTGGTAGAGCTGCAGAACTCCAATTTCTGCTTGCTTTTTGTCTGGAATCATATTGTAGGCTAATTGTGTCAGTAGGCCTAACATTTGTAGTATTAACCAATCCTTCATTTATGTTATTTAATTTAATGTTGGTCATGGTTTTGGAAAGTTCCAAGAATTGCATATGCAATGACTTCACAATCTATAGACTAACATGGTTGGCTGCTATGTTGTAGGAAAAGTAAAACCTTCAACACCCTCAATGGTCGATACCAGCTTTACTCAAAATTCATAGTTCTTGTTAGGCTACATGTTTTTATTAGGTAGGCTTACAATACATTAGCCTACTTTTTCTTTAATGTATATAAGCCGTTTTATAATTAAGCAACACCCTTCAAAGTTATCGAAATGCATTCGAGTGTAAACTAGATTTACAATGATCTTGCCATGTGACGTTGTAGTTCAGGTTATGTTATTGCACAAGCCGGGCCTACTGCGGCGGCAGGTTGTCCTGTAGGGTGCCTGCAGAGCAAGAAGCATGTTGATGTCGGGAGCATAGGAGGGGAACGTGAGGAATGGCTGAAAGCTGACGGTGATACAGGAAACAAACCAGTACAAAAAACGTAGTGTGTTTCAGCGATTTACATACCATATAGTATTTTACGTCTATTGTAAGAATAAACCTTCAGTATAGATATTTAAGGACAACGAAAACGAAAAAAAAAACGCAAGGTAGGCTGCAGTTCCTGTCGCCAGTGCTACTTTATTTTCATGGACTTACGGAACATATTGAGAAATGTTCCTAAACAACGTTATTCGCTGTCCCACGAAGACGGTGTTGTAGACGGTATGGTACAGAAGTGGATCCGAAACCAAGACGTCTTGCTGTGATCGTGAATTTCAATGCTTTATTTTGCAAAACATTTGGAAGCTTTCATTTCAACCGAGTAACCATTATGAAAAGTCGACGCCTGGAATAGATTTTATGCAAAGGTCTTTACTCTTTGCACCTGAAGCGACGGGAAAATGCGTTTCATTGTTATTTGGATATTTCTTTTGTGTTATTTGATTCGATTTGGGACCACTGGTCAAGGGCAATCGACTCCGGCTGTTTGTTCGCCCTCGTGCAGCTGCGATGAAGATGGGGGTACAGACTGCTCCGGGAAAGGACTGACGACTATTCCAGCCGGTTTAAGTGCTTTCACCTACTATCTGTAAGTATATTTTGCAGAACAGCAATGTGCAAATATTTGTTTTTCGGATCATCAAGTTAGGGCTTTGCATCACATAAGTTGGGGATACTATTACTAAGCATATGACCCGCCATAAAAAATGCACTAAAGCAGTTTAATAGTTCATTGGCCAGAGTTTTCACAAGAAGCCCAAATAAACAATATTATAATATCATTCACTACACGGCCGCCTTTAAAAACGTCCTTCGTAAACGGTATGCTCTAAAGCAATTACTATAACACATTACATTTCACAATCCTGATACACTGTAAATAGCAGGGATTCATATAGTTGTTAAAATTCTAACAGTTTGAGGAGGGACACTGTTATTTGAGTGACTAGGACTTTTATATGGTTAATAATTATTCTATGACGATGAATCAACGGAAACTAATCTCCATAGGTAATAAACCCTGGAGTTAGGCCCAAATGTTTCTCAATCACAGGTTAATAATAAGCCCTGTAACACCCTGCCAATGTCAAAGCAGCAGTTCATGGTAGGGTTTGTGTGTGTGCTCACTTTGAAAACATTGACATTGTTATTTCTACACATTGTCTTCACACAGTGCTTGTTATTAATTTGTTATGAAGAAATAGTGAAGTTTGCAAGATACCTTCCTGATTAGGCCTTGCTTGAGTGCTCAAGCTGGTTGCACTGTTTATCCATCAAAACCCACAATTGTTAAGAATGCTGTTAGGTAAAGAAAACAGAGGAAGTGCTGTCATATAGTCTGTCAAGACATGCCACGCTATTAGGTATTCTGCTCATAGCATGAAACACATTACTACACTATCATCATGCTGTCTTTCCTGTGTTACGTATCCAGTCTTACATTGTTCACTGGGCTTAAAACTAACTGGAGGAAAATAAATGTTTTATAGATCACATGGGCTAGTACTTTCATTTCATTTCACTGGCGTACAGCTATTAACACTTAACAATGTAATATAACCAGTTCAAATTCTGAAACTATGTGAAAGGTTGATTCTCTTGTCTTTATTTCTGTCTGTCTGTCTGTCTATCTCTCACTCCCTCTCCCTCTGTCTGCCTCTCTTGAACTTAAGTTGTCCTCTTCCACTCCCTTTGTCTTTGGTATCTTGATCACTGGGCGCAGGGATCATGATTGATTAGGGAGACACATTGCAGCTGCAGAATTTTTTTTTTTTCTCTCTCTCAAATCGAATGCACATATATTTTGTCCATGGGTGACAGATGAATAGTTCTTCGTTTAAAAATTAAGAGAGTTTGTTACGACATCAATTCTTACATGTGAAGGGTTAATGGTTATAGCACAAGCAGTAAGCCAGGGAGATGTAGACCTTTCCTTTTTCAATCAGGTGAAGGGGTGGAAATATAAACGCATGGGCAAACACATACAGATAATGACTGAAACAGATAAATTCACAGTGAAACAGTTAAATTCAGCCAGTGGCCACAGGTTGTCTTTAGACTTTACTATCCCCCAAGGTCAGGAAATGATTTATTGGAAAGTTGACTTTCAGGCTGTTTATTCCAAGCTGCACCTCCATCTACCATTATTTATATATCTAGCTATACTTTTGCTGAAGAAGGAATATTATATATATTATGACAAACATGCTAATGGAAGACAGTTTATAATAAATCACATGTCATGGTTGCAGTTGAATAGCCCCAGTCCAATGAGGTTTGACTCTTGCTAAGGGCCAAAATAATGGCAATCGTAATCTCGGAAGAAACGAATGCATCCAAAGAAAAATGAGGCCAGTCAACGCAATCGCAAAACAAATTCACCCTTGTAAAATACATAGGTTACTTGCATTGTATGGCGTCTTTAGACACTCGTGTGTTTTCTGTATAGTGTATGCAGTGGGAAGGCTTAAACACATTTTTTAATGCCGTTAAATTAGTACTACCGAAACAAAATGTAAGAAGCAGAGCTTGAGTCAGGGGTCTTACACCCCCTTTGATCTTGCTCGTTCACCATTGGTGCTCCCTCAATCCCTCTTTGAGTGAATGATACATTTGTTTGCAGTCAGTAGAGGTGAAAGGAGCCAGTCAGAGGTTCCTGCTCACAAATATGACTTGTGGATGAGAGAATGTTTACTTCTCGCCCTGTCTGGCTCCTTCATAAACACCTACGTATATATCCCCAGTCTGTTCACACCCACATGTTCGCACAGTACACTAACTGGTCTGTTTGCACTTCTGCTACTGCAATCACTTGTTCTGCTCTGAATTGATACATAAACCCCTTGACAATTTAAGGCCTTGACAGGACCGTTTGGTTGTGTTAAAATGTAACAGTTTTACTTTATGGTAATGTTTTCCATGTTAGCTGAAAATGTAGGCTTTTAGCAAGCACACAATTAAATCAGGTAGGGAAAGTTAGACCCTTATATCTGTTTCAAAATGTTCACATATATATTAAGGGAGTGAACCTTCACTGGTCTCACAATCTATTACTATTATTGTGTCTTCAGTTTGATTACACAATGCATCACCTCTTGAATAATATATATTACTGCACATCGTTTTCAGTAACAAATTCAACAGATATACAGATACCAACTCCCTTTTTAAATTTTTTCTGCTGTTTACCTGGGGCATGCTACCCTGGGGAAGATATTTTTATTTTAAATAACAGCTTTAAAATTTGGATTTATAGTTGTTTTTGACATGAGAATATATTAAAGTAGCCATTTAAAAACGAATACATATCTTTTTCAGATTATATCCTTCATTATTTTGCCAGTATATCAAATGTATGGCATTAAATGTCATTCAAAGTGGTATTAAAAAGGTCCTAAAAAGTTTTAAATTACACTTTGAGAACCCTGGGGGTACTCTGGATTAAACAAAATGCTACAAAATTAATGTATCCTAGAATAAGGGCATAACGTGACATTACTTAAATCACAAGATGAGATTTTTACAAAATTTTTAAGAAATATTTAATGATATAACTGTATGGAAATGTTTTTATTTTCTTACAAATCATTGTCTTTTAGTAAAAATGTATTTACACTATGTTGAATGGGCTCTATCGTCTATAGTTCTAGTATGAAAGGAGAAAGGAGAAATAGGCAGACATTATTACTAGCCTTGACCTTTTCTGAATTGTTGATACCATAAAGAGCCAATTACAGAGCTAAACAGTAAGTTACAGTACGATAACTGAGCCCTACTGTAGGTGTCTCTGGTACAGGTAAGCCTATGTTAACTTACATTCCTATGGCTGAATCAAGCACAAGCATGCTACAAAGTAATAGGCTATTTTTGAAAATTTGTACATATGCACAACTGTGCTCAATCAAAGCCTATATTGTACGCATATTGCATAACTATTAGACTAAAGTGTAAAGTGGTAAGGAATGCTAGTTGCAATTAGCTGCTATGCTAGCTAATTAGCAGTTATGCTAGCGTGATGCTAGCAAATTTACGTTCGCTCTTACGTCAATGTGCGATGCTCATGTGAAGTTGAATAACTGTTAACTATCAGCGGTACTTGAGTCATGTTGACATCTAGCTTGTTATACTATAGGTAATCGTTGAGCTGACATAAGGTAGGCTAAACGCAAAGTTTTAATGTGCTATTTTACGTGTCAATTGATATTGAAGGCTATGTACCATAGACATAGTCTTCTTGAATTTCAGAGCATGAGGAGCACCGCCTGATTAGTTACTAGAATTACCATCAAACAAGGAGGACGGCATGCAAATACAATCATTGACGCTACAAAAAAACTGGGTCAGATGTGCATATAAATCGCATGCATTGCGATTTTCTAATTGCATTGGTTCAAGTCGCAATTTCAGTTTTTAATCGTTCAGCCCTAATGTGCGTGTGTATATGTATATTTTTTATATATATACTGTATATATTATAAAATATCCATATGTACTTAAATGAGGCTCTAACCTGGGATGTGTGCAAACGTGGTGGCCAATTACAAGAACCGTCAGACATCTGTGACATCTGCCAACAAGGGCTTTGCCACCAAGTACTAAGTCATGTTTTGCAGCGGGGTCAAATACTTATTTCACTCATTGATGTAAATCTATTGATACATTTTTTGACATTCGTTTTTCTGGATTTTTTTCTGTTGCCATTCCATCTCTCACTGTTCAAATAAACCAACCATTACAATTATAGACTGATCGTTTCTTTGTCAGTGCGCACACGTACAAAATCAGCAGGGGATCAAAAAATTTTGTCAATATTGAAATCACAATCATTTAACACTATTAATAGTATGCTGATTCTCTCTCTTCTCCATCTGAACTCACGCTTATTTTTAACTCCACAAACAGGACCGCGTGCAAAATTTAAATGTTTTATTTTTAACAACATAATTCTAGTTGTACGTGATTTAAATCCAAAGCAGACAGGTTGTGAAGGTTGTGAATATTGCTGCTATAACTATCATTTATTTAGGGTGATATATTGGCTTTCAAAAAAGAGGACACTAATGTCAGGATGGCAGCGGAGCTGACAGGTACCCATAGTGGGAAGGTGCTGTGGGGTTTAAAACAACTGTGTAATTAAACTTTCAAGGAAGCTAGTCTAGATTTTCTACACAGCCCAGGCTCTGTAAATGGAAACGCAAACAAAGTGGTGCCACACAACACTTTTCTAGCCTTGGCACATTTCAATATTTGGGGCAGAGCTGAGCCCTATGACATTGAAGTTCAAGTTCAAATCAATCATTCTCCAGATTGACTGATTACACCTTTAATACATGTAGCCTAGTCTTTAACAAGACAAATAGCTTACAGTACCATACCATTAGCTTTCATAGCCATTATGGCAGATTACCCTTTTTCTTTTTTTCCCCCCCAAATTTGGTCAATTTCAGTAGGCTACTGTTTCCATCAGTAGGGAAACGGCATAGCTTGTGTTATGAATGTGTATCATGGCATTAACAATCGCTTGTGTAGGCTAGTGCAGCAATTGACATTTTTTGCGCTGTCTTGGTAACAAGGAAATTCCTTTTATAACAAGGCTGTATCAAGCCTATGCTTGATACTCTATTCAATGCAGCTATTGTGATGCTTCGTGGTGTGAAATAAAATCTCCCTTTGCAGCAGTTAGGTTACCTGACAAACGTGGCTTCAGTTTATGTGGGATTCTAAATCTCACCTTTATTGACACCAACATTTAACCTACGGGCCAGCTTTGCAGGTCACGCAAAGTTGATCCAGACAACTCTGCAGATTCCGTAAACACTGAAAAATGTGCTTTAAATACACATTTATGCATTGCCTGACATGCTGTAAGATTATAGTCTATTTGGTGGGGAAACGTTTTGCTGGAATCTATTAGAAAAACACATGGAATGGAAATAAATGTATTTAAATACCTGCTTGTACAAGAAATTGGAACTATCACAGCTGCAGTTGTTACCTCAATCCATCTTAACAGGGACAGGCCAGGATCTTGATGAGTTAAACAGCCAGAAACAGAGGGAGGGAGTGTGACCGACACATGTAGCCCTTCGGGTTTTCCCTCTGGGCCTCTGTGGTTTACAACCAGTCAACAGTCTCTGGGAGATGGTTTTAGGATGTGGGTAATGATGACTCCATGTGATTACCAGTGGTGGCTGACCCACAGTAGTAGCTGCATGCAGATCAGCACCGAAGGGGTTGGCAGTGGGGTAAATTAGATAATGGGTGGTTGGATCTTCACGGAGGCTCTCTCACATGGGTCGTTTGAATGTCTTAGTTTACCTGCCATTTAAATGTGGTGGAGACATTGAGGGCTTTTGCTGGGGTCCACTTTTTTTCTGAATTTGTTGTTTGTTTGTTTTTTGCGCCCGACGTGTGCATGCATGTGTGGGCATGCGTTTGTGTAGAGAAATGCTGCAGAGGGAAGCAGTATGATCCTTTGAGGATTTGGAGGCCCACACACAAAGTTCTTGAGAGATCTGGTGGTGAAATCTAAGAAGCCAGTTGGTTAGCGAACAGGGAGGGCTCGCTTCATTTGTGAATGAATGTTCTCGTTGTGTGCCATCTTTCTGCATCTGGTGTCTACGGGCTTCTCTTTGAAGCCAGATAGTTGATTTCTAATCAAGATGAGAAAAACAGAATGTATTGCATCTGATTGTCTGATTCTTTTTTTTCTCCATTTGAATAGAACCTCCAGATAGAACCATATCAATATTTCACTGTATTTTGGTACGTCCTAAATAGGCTCCATTGAGACTGTTATGACTGGGGGCCTTGTATACACTTGTATAGACACTTGTCCTCTGCATGTGCAGTATACTCATATTAACAACACCGAGGCAAATCAAGTAACGTGCGCATGTTTTTCATGCTGCTACATGCCCTTATGCTTGATGTTTGAAAACCCAATTTGCCTTTCGTGCCAAAAAGGAGGAATTGTTCTATGCATTATGGTTGAGGTTGAGATTCTTTATTTACCAATAAAATGATTAAGCTACTAAATGATTTCTCTGGACTAAATATCTGGACTAAATCTAACTCCGGATGTAAATCTCACAAACATTTTCATTGACTTTTCAGAAAATCCTTATATAAATAGTTTTACGCTCGGAACCAACTGTCTTGCAGATCGATCATTGCTTTCAAATATGCGTCCCTAGCTCCTGTAGAAGCCACACGTCCATATGATATGAACCTTGTTTTAAGATATACATTATTATACATTATGTATTTGCAGTCTTACAAATAAATACAACATTACCCACAATTCAAAAGTGTAAAAGCGTCATCTCTTATTGGTGGAACTGGCTGTCCTTATGATACCACCCTGATCTCACAAACTTTATTTGACGCTTTGGAGCGCTGAGAAGTTTGGAGCAATCTATTACCATGGAAATTTTTTAAACCCCCCGAAAATCATGTCAGCTAGTGAGTACTGCTCTGAAACTATTGTTAAAGTATAAATAATTTGAAAACTATTGTGTTTTTTTTATTGTATAATATACACAGCAATACACAATATAATTAATTAGGAAGAACTTGTAAAGAATATGCCTCCTTTGGGATTCTATGGGATGCGTAGTTCCTTCACTATT